>JAPYZA010002514.1:0-17147 GCA_030522685.1 Eupelmus azureus | reverse complement strand
AATAAGAAATCGCCAAGTTCTCCAACACCCACTCCAAAAAAAGAGTTAAAACCGGAACAAAAACAACCGAAAAGAAAAGTCCAGAGCAAGCGAAAAGAGAGAAATTCGTGAAAAACACCGGGGCACAGTAATTTTACGAAAAACTCGAGGCGCAGAGGAGCGCGGCCCGAAACATCCGCACGCTTCAACGGTAGCAAATCGCTCTCCGCACACATTCGCACACATCCGCCAGCCTTAAAATCCTTCTTGGCCCGAAAAACAGGCGGGAGCTCTCTAATCGAGGTCGGCCCAATTTCCCGTCGCCCGCTCGCTTTTCCCGCGCGCCACTCTCGCCGCGCGAATTTATCCCGCGTGTACACAGACAGCCACGTGGATGAGAGCGAGGCCAATCTTCGCCTCTCTTTGAAAAAGCCGCTGCAACAATGGCACACGAGTGGCTTCCATTTCCTTTTCAGCGGGGCTCTTCTCGGGGCCGCTTCTTCCTCTTCTCCTTTTTCTTCTTTTTCTTCGTCGCGGAGATGCGCCAAGAGGAGCGGGAGAGAGCTTTTCGGGGGCTTGTATCGAGCCTCGGAGACACTAAGGCGCTGGACATGGAACCGAGCGAGAGGATGGCACTTGCAAGTGATCTCTCAGGTGGAGTAGTGGTTTCTTTTGCTTTTGAAGGAATTTTAGCAAGGGTTATTGGGATTTGATGAGGGAGGATTGACTGTGCTCTTGATTTGATAGAAGACTGGGGGAATAATTGAAGATATTGAATTATCAGCGTCGATGTTGGGTGCATTAAATTAGTTACGAAATCGAATCGTTTTTTATTTAAATTCATAAATTTCATATTGTATTATAGAATAGTCTGTGGATTCCATTATACATATCATTACATGAAGTATTCACAAATTGACGTTCAATTAATCTAATAAAATTAATTAAGATTGAAATGTTCGGATTGGAATATCAGGATATTCTCTTTTATGAAATATCTATCTCATACTGATTGATTGATTACTAAACATTCATGAATATTTCAAGATCTGGCTAGACTTTCCAAAATTATAAACTGCAGTGGTGGATTTATACTTGTTTTCTTCATAAAGAGTCTATACAACTAATCAAATTAAAACAACAATTGATGTGGATTGTCCTCTACTGTATTCTTGATAACAGACTTGTGTCTTCATCTTAATCTTTGCACTTTTTAATAAGGATTGCCCACTTTCACATATTCTTATACATTATTTCTGATAATTTTTAAATACATTTTCTATCTGTACTCACGGAACATCTCTTACTATCCCAACATCCAATTCGACATCTTTACCAAAGTATAACAATTTTCCATTCACACATTTTCTACATCCGCTCATCCCGATATTCCACCCTTCCACCAACAGATCACCTTTGCATATACAAAGGATCGAATTTAATCCGCCAACCGAACCCTCCGTCCATTCGCCACGCGTATCACATCTCGATTCGCTTCTCTCAAAGCTTCGTCCCAGCCCACTAAGAAAGCGATCCTCCGCAGCGCTGCCGAAAATTCCAAAGCTTCTAATTCGAACGTCATAAACGAGCGGGGTGTGGCGCGAAGCGGGCACCCAAGAAATAAGCCAGCGCGTGCCCCTCTCCAGAATTGAAAGATGCGAGAGGCGATTTTTTTGGGCTCATTGTACTCGTCATCTGCAGGGCCTCCTCGATATAGGCGCCCCTTTGCGGAGGGGCAGAAAAGCGTTGTCCTATATATAGTTATGCGACTGTATGAGTTCGTATATGTGTACACACACCAGCCAGGGCCCTATTGTGTCCGGCCATCTCCCCCTTAAGCGCGATCTTTTTCTCTTGTCGAGCCAGCCCTTCTCTCATAACTTGACTTTCTTCTTTTTTTTTGTGTAAGACTCGCGCGAGAGCTCGCTTTTTTCCCAACTGCTTCTCGCGCGTGGTGCCGAAGTTTTTTCTCCGTTCGCAGGCGGCGAGTTCTTTCTCAAGGTGGAAGAGCGTAAAGTACGCGCTTTACGCGGGAGAATAAAGTTTTTTGAAATATTAAAAGCAGCTCGGCGTATTTCGCTCGCCAGGAACTAATATAAACTAATCAAATTTCGGGGCCGGTCGATATTTTAACACGTCAATTTCCGAACGCCGGCCCGCGCGGTAAACAACAATCCTCCCGCTAATATCTCCTGCAAACTTGGCAGCGGCTGCCCGCGCCAAAACAAACACGGATCGATTCCCGCGAGGCAAACGTCCTCTCCCTAATCGAACCGCGCGTTTCGCGCCGAAAAAAAAACCGTCGCCCCGAGCGAAAAGCCCTTCTCATCGTCGCTCTTTCTCATTTTCTATACCGCAACTCGATAATAAGAGGAGGAAAAAAAAGGCGAGAGGGAAAAAGTAATCGTCGGCCGCAAAAAGGTAGCGACAATAATGACGAAGAGAAAGGCGGAACTGGCTCAGCGAAAAAGTTAGCGCGAGCGTACGCTTCATCGGCGAGCCGTGGAGTTAACAAACTGGAACAGTCCCGAAAAATTTTCGCCGCTTGCTCTACTGCGGTTTTTCCTGGATTTTTCTCGCTTAGTTGGGAGCGAGCTGTGTTGTGAGATAACGGATAAGAAAGTGGGTATCCGCCGGGATGTTTGTAATTCGCGGTTGTGGGAGTGATGTGGTCTGTTGGCGTGTTGCGTGTAATGTGGTTGGGAATCGTGGGTTCGTTTAGTTTTTAGAAGGGATTTTTGTTCAAGGTTTGGAAACAATCGATAAAAAGTACTAAAATAATATTTGCTCTATTATTAGATTGTGTGATTGTAAGTAAATAGTTTGATATTTTAAACTTTGGTTGTCTAACGAGTCAATAATAGTAATCCTAATTTTGTTTTGATTAAACGAATTATATTATTATTGTAACAAAGAACTATAAATAACCGTTTTCTATAAACAAACTTAGTCATTTGACGTTTAACATTCAAGCTTTGATGGACTCATTATAGTAAATCATTTTCCAAATGTACACGCAAAATCGAAACAACATTATACCAATTTAACGTTTAAATGGCACAACGCCGACCGTGCAAGTGTTGACTGACTTGGCTATAATTAACATTGTAAATCAGCGGGTGTAAGATTAATTTAAAATCAATATAACGTGTATGTATACAATGCGGCCGACGTTATTGAATCGCGAATCGCGTCAGCAGCGATGCGTTAACAATCGCCTCAATAAACACGCATTTTGTTTCGCTCTTTTTTGCTTGTGACATCGGATCAAATTAGCAGCGCGACGGCAATTTCAATCGAGAGCCGAACAAACGGCTACGAAGAAAATCGAAAATTTAATATACATTCAAAGAGCGAAGTGGTTCTCGTATTCTTTAGTTTATATGGTTAATCTTGAGATTATATATTCAAAGAGCAAAGTAATTCTTTCCTTACAATTAATGAATGACGCGCGTCGTGTTTACTGCACTATAATGCAAACTAGCGCAATAAAGTATGATTGAAGTATCTTGTTTGTTTCATGAAACACATGTTTATACACTCATAATTTTAAAGAAAATGATGCGATAAACTCAAGTAAATTAAAAAAAAAGATGACAAGTTTTTCCACATTGTGATAAGAGCACTAATATAAAAATTATCTTCTCAACCATATCAAACCTTGAATTGCAACAAAAACTATAAAAAAAAACACAAGATCAAACCTTAATTCACCAACAAAGCCCCGAGCTTCAAAAAGACCAGCTCGAAAACTCGAGGCCCGAGACTTTGAAATTTTCAACGCTCACATTCGCGCATTCACAGCTCCCATTTACGCAGTGGAGATGCATAACAGCCGGCGCGCATCGTAACTTCGTTAATTACGCCGGAGAGCCAAAGCAGCCAGCGGCCAACTGTAGCACTGCGTATACACACTCGCCGCTCTGCGCCCATTGTGCGTCGTGCATCGCTCACAATCATTTCTGTATCTGCGCGCCCGAGTTTCTCCAACGAGATACTTGTCGTGTCTTTTGGCGCTCGTTCATCTTTTCTTTGGGATATTCACGCTCGTTTATGTAGTTTTGATCGTTGGAAGAAAATATTTCTTATTGTTAGAGGCGCGCAGGTGTTAGGGGGATTGTTAGTTTCTGGATTCATTGTGAACACCGCTGAGTCAGAGAGAGCTAAACCCTTTAGCGATGGGATCTAAACTGCTCACGGATCGCTGACTGTTATAATTACCTCAACGCATGATACAGTTGTAATATCATCTTAATTCTTACAAAAACATTAATAAAACCTTAATTTTCAAATCAAACAATACGTTATACACGTGCAACAAAGCTACACAATATTCATTATTTAACTTTATCATCACACGTGCTTCCCTCATTCGCTTTTCTACCTGTGGTACATTGTACCTCTCCATTGGGAAACACAACGTTGCGGATTAATGTCGAGCGCACGCATATGTGCAGGTGTGGGCGCAACTACTCTCTGAGCCCCGGCTGCTGCCTTTAATGATTTGGCCGAAACTCTCTCGAAATTCGGAAGTTCGCGGCTGTGTCGCGCGTCGCGCTTTTACGGCTCTCCGCACTTCGGTCTCGTGTGTATCTGCTAATGGTGTTTTCCGCGTGTATATATCAGAGCCGCGTGCATACGCGGGGACTGAAAGAATGGAGTTTGCAAGGTCGTTAAAGCGACGCGTGCGTGTATTTTTTTTGCGTTTTCGGTGCTAATTTTGACGTTTTCGTTTTGAAAAATATCAACGGTTTACCTGCGGGTAAATACTATAAAGCGAAACGGTAATTTTTGTTTAATTAAAAAAAAACTCGTGCAATCTCCAATTCCATCGGAAAAAAATGTTCGTAACAAGATGGAAATTTCATTACAAAATACCCTAGCAGCTTTGACAAAGGCAACGCTCGGCCTTAACAATATCGTTGACTTAAAGAGATGTCATTTCCCAGCCGCGCGTTACGAGCCGGCCCAAGAAGCTTTTCCATTTTTCTCGCAAGCGCGCGCGCACACATGCGCTCGTTCATCCTTTAAGGTGATGATAGAATTTTTATTCTATACCCGCGTCATCGCGCCTTGGCGGCGTAACACGGGTTAGAGCGACATAACTGAGAATCACGCCGACGAATTTCCCGGCGATGCCGAGATAAAGGAAGGATCGCGTGAGTGCGTGCGTATATAGACGCTCATAAGAGGAAAATAGCGCGTGCGTCGAGGAAAAACAGGAAATATTTGGATCATCGCTGAGAGGTTGGGAATTGATACGTTTCTTTTGTTTTGGGGAGGCGTAAAAAGTTTTATGATTGTTCTGTTTTTATGAGATGGTGTGTTATGAAGTTCGACGAAATAAATAGAAGAGAGGAAGGATAGTTTGGAAATGAAATTATTAGAGAGAGGTGCGTAAAAAAGAAAACGCACTGCAGGTAAGTTGAAATAAAATAAGACTAATCGCGTTTTATTTTTGAATAAGAAACGATTACTCCCTTATCTTCAAAAGCCTCGTCACAATCAATCTACACCCTCCGTGCAAAACTATTTTAAACAGATATATAAAGTATTAAGCTCACCCAACGCTGCAAAATAAAAACATTCCCTTTATCCAGTATACCTCCAACCAACACAAAAAACTACTCCCCTCAAAATAAAAAAAAAAAAAAAAAAAAACAAAGAGTATATCCCCAACCTGGTATCAAACGAACAACACTCGGATTTTTTCCTCCCCCTCGTCGCTCGCGTTTCACGCGCAGCGCGTGTAACGAAGAATCGCGAATTCGCGCTAAAGAAGGACACAAAGAGAAGAGGGCGCCATAACGCCGCCGCCGCCACCCCCGCGAAGCCTAGAAATACGATCGCGAGAGAGCGGCGTTATGCGATGCCAGCCAGTGAGCGGCTCTCGTGCGCGTAAAGCTCTACGTACGAGCTGCTTTTTTTTCTCTTGTTTTTTTTTATATATATGTGGTAGTCTTTCGCCCTTTGGCCTCTGATGTGTATATAGATCGGAGCCGAGGAAATGAGGTGATAGGAACGTAATCGCGAGTGTACGAGGTTTGACGGGCAGATGTAGTAGATACTGAATCTACTAGATGGAATTTACTGATGAATTATAGAAGTGATCCAAAATCATAAATTGCTTTTCGAATCTATTGCCCTTTTTTCACTTATAATGTAAAGTATATTTTTTTTTCAAAAAACTCATTTACCGCTAACGATCCAAGCATCTCAAAGCGATTCCTAATAAAAATTCCTTAAAACCTTATAAATTCCAGCAATCCAAAGCCCGGTTCTTTCTCTCCTATCAAATATTCCTTTATTCAATCCTATAACAGTACATAACCGTCAAGATTGCGGGTTTCCCTCGGCTGCGGCGGCTGTACATTCGAAGCCTTTGATACGCGCGCGCCGAGGGAAGAGCGGAAAAGTATTGCGGCGAGAAAGAGACGAGGAAGGAGAGAGTATATATATATAGGCAAGAAGAGCGCCGATGGAATTATTCTTGTTTCTTGTCGCGCGCCGAGTGACAGCGCCTAGCGCGATAATAAAGCCGCGCTTCTCCGTCTGTGTATATGTATAGGTATAGAAGCTCCGAAATTGACAACGGGACGGTGCTGAATTGTCGCTGTCTTTCGCAGTGCTTTAATGGGGGGTTGGGTTTGAATAATGAAAATTTGGATAATGGATTTGAATAACGAAAATTTGCGATGTTCATTTTAGATCGTTATGGAAGATTGTGCTTTTCGATGGTTGCGTAGTTTTGAGAAATGTTGGGATTTCTTAAGGATTTTCGTCAATTCTTTCAATCCTTACTCAACAAACATTCGTAAATTCCAACAAAGAAAAACTCCATTAAACTAAACCGTAGCCCCCGCCAAAACTCAGCTCTTCCAGAAAAACATCGCAAAATTAGAATAACGACTCCACTTTCTCATAAAAAGATCCGTCCCCCGATCGAACAAGTAAATACGCATTACAATACGCCCGAACAACTCCTTTAGCCAAGAGCGAAAAATTTTCCGTTATCCCAGCGCGCGACAGTCGACGTCGCCGTGTCAATCATAAAAGTTTCAGCCATCAAAGCGAGCAGCCAGATAAGCACACCCTCTCCTCCGCCCTCGCAGAAATATCGAGTTGTAATCATCAATCGAAGGGTGCGCGAGTATAAGTTTGCCGAAAAAAGCGAGCCCGAGGAAACGAAGTCTCGTATAGACGACAGCGAGAGGACGCCGGGACGAGCGATAAGGGCAGAAAGAGACGTAAAATGAAAGCTAGAGCGAGCGGGCGTCTCCATTGATCACACTTGAGAATCGCGATATATAAGTTTTTTTTTTGGCAAAGTTGGCGAGAAGTTTCGTTCTTTAATTTGATTTACTCGCGGGGCGTTTGCATTTTATGGGGGGTGGTAAATCTTAAAAGTTCGCGAGTTGCGTGGAATTTAATGATGTATAAGTATTTAAATGTTGAAAATGTTTACGAATTGAAACTTTTGCAGGGAAAAATTGAATTGATGTTTTTGTTATTGTTAACGATTAAATAATGCATTTAATAAACGTTTGGATTTATACTTTTATTAAGATTAGAAATGTATTAACATTGCAAAATGATTAATTCTATACTAAGAGCGTTTTTCATCGCGCCGAGAGTTTCATTCATATACCTTCCGCTCCGAGACGTTTTCTTTGACAAAGGCAAAAAAGGCGAATATCAGGAGTGGAATATCACGTGTAATCGATGTCACGCAATAAAGTCGAGGAAATGAAGGAATACCCATATATACAGCGTATAGAAAAGATACGCCGTGAAAGGAGATGATTCAGAAAATAAGAGTCAGAAAATTTAGCTGAAGAGGGGGGAGAGTAGAAACCTTCCCATCTATTCGAGATTACGATATATATTACATTTCATTCTCGTCAGCGGGCGACACATCTTATCGCTCTGACGCGCCAAATGAAACATAAAGCTCCAAAAAAATATCGAAAAAAGGGAGGAACAAGGTCGCAAGGAGGAGAAAAACGCAAAGTAAATTACAGCGCGCTTCTGATTTTCGGCCGGCATTTTTTCCTAAACCTGCAGCTCGTTATCTCGCCCATGCAGTCTCCAATATATCAGAAACGTTGAAAAATAGTTTTCACTCCCGTATCCCACTGGCCGATACATCTAATTAATTATTTCCCAAGCCACAATACCAAATCCGACAAAAAGCGAGCCGTATAACGGGCCGAAGCCGGGGCCCACGCGTTCATCCTAATTATTTCTCGGTAAAGCCGCGCGCGCTCTCCTAATTAGCCGGCATATAAATTTCGGCCCCCATAAAAAGGCATCGTCCGGCGAAATCACGCCGAAAAACGAAAGCGGCGGCGCATCCCTCGAATTCTCATTTCGTCCCTCTCCTGGCGGGCGGCAAAAAGCAAACAAGCCTCGCGCGGCCAGCGGCCTGCGCTCCTTATACAACTAAGTCACGTTTCGACGAATCACTCGCGGCAATCTCGATATATCCTCCTCCTCGGAGCACGAGCTTCTTCCACACACGCTCGCGATTCGAATCTCTTGAAGCAAGAGAGAGAGAGAGAGAAAATTCGCCGGGTAATGCCGATTAGGCGAGGCGAACTCTCTGTCTGTCTGACAAATGCCTGGCCGGTGACTTTGTAGTCCTGAGAGAGAGAAGACGTCTGTGTGCACGCGTCGATGCGGTTATGGATATACATATATATATATGTGGCGGTCGGGAGTGCTGAGGGTGGCCGAGATTTTAATTTCGATGGAATGCGAGTGTGATCGCTGGAGCGGCTGAGAATCGATTGGTATGGATGGGGATTGACGGTGAGAGGAGGGGGGAGTATAAGCGTTGTGTCATTAATAGCCCGTTAGGATTGTCATTCGGTTCTAATTTAATAAGTGGATTTATTAATGTGATGTTCGATGTGGAGAGAGCTCGCTTGTGTCATCTTTGTGATTAGGTTGAATTTGGGGGACGATCGGTATGACGGCGTCTGTGAAAGAATTTGTTTAAACAAGTTGGCGAAATTAAACTCACGAGGGAGTTATGATTTTGCGAGTTTTTTTCCGCCTTCAGCGCGAGGAATGAAAAGCTCAATAAATATTTATAATCCGCAATATTTCAGCGATTGTTAACGCACAATAACAGTGGCAGACTAATTAATCTTCAGTCTGAGACCATAATAGACTAGAAAACCCGCAAAAGATATACACGAGCGTGCTGTTTTGCCATTGACTCTAGCTCTCTCTCTCTCTTTCTCCGAGGCAAGGATAAATTCTCCTTTGAATATTAAAATAAAAAATGTACCTCCTCGCGGTTATTCACAAAGCTCTCTCTTCGCCGTCTCTCTCACTCACTCTCTCTTTCTCTCTCTATGAAAAGCATCGAAAGCGGCGTAATACATCTTTTGAATCCTGGCGCAGCGTCAGTAAGTGAGAGAGAAGGAGATAGAGAGAGAGAGAGAGAGAGAGAGAGGACAAGGATGGCGAAGAAGAGGAGAGACGAGGCAAAACGAGGAGAACTTAAGATGCTATTGACTGCAAAAACTAGTTTTGGCGGGGCAGAGCGATTATAAGCGCTGAAAAAACGTTTCGTATATAGTCAAAGTTTATAATGATTTTAGTTTATTAATTAAAAAGTTGATTATATTAAAAATTTCAGCGACCCATAATATTTGACTTTCTTAATTAATAAAAGTATTGTATAAACCAGATTTTATATTACTTTATACAGAATTTTTTTTTATAATTTAATAATAATAGTTTTTATTAATTACTTTTATAGAATTTTTTGTTAAGAATCGTAGTTCCAAACAGTCTTTAAAAAAATAAAAAAACAAGAAAAATTAAAAATCGTACAAAATTTCATTAAAAATTCACAATTAATAATAAGTTTACATATATAAATATAAATACAGTAATGTTAAAATTAGAACTTTAAATCAATATCACTATATTTTAAAAATTTTATGAACAAGATATGAAAAAAACTGCAATTCTACATTTTCTTTAAAAAAAACCTCATCAATTATAATAAATTACAAAGCACTTAAACCCTTACCTCAAACGCGAAATCAGCAACAAAACCCACCATCCCACCGCCTCACCTCCCTAACCCTCCCGCAAAAATATCATACCTTATTCAAGAGCTTGAAACGCCAAGAGACGCACTAGGGTGTCGCGTGCGCGTTATCTACGCTCGCCCAATAGGGGCATTCCCAAGGCTTGTAAACACTTTTTACGAGTCCATTGTGGCACGCGCGCGCACGCGTTAAACGGCGCGAATTCCGTATTACCCTCAGCTCTCTTATTTTCCTGCGCGCGCACTTATTTAGGCACGGCTAGCCCCTTAAGGTACGTTTTTTGCGCGCGTTCACCCCCGCGTCATACGCGCTAAGTGCCGCGTGCTGCATAACGCTCGCTTGACGAACGGAGTGGCCGTGGAATGCAAGAGGCTTTTTCTTGCACTGCCGAGGCGTGTAATTAAGCGTTTTAGGGGAGATTTTTCGCGGGAGCTTTTTTTTTGTAGAGGGATGTTGGTGGGGTGTTGGCCCGGGAGTGGATTAAAGGGGGCGGGGGCTGGAAGTTTAAATGGATATTAAGAAATGAGTTTTTCTAGAAAAGTATTCTCTGGTAATGTTTCTAATTAAAAGTTGATGGTTATTTATGAAAATTGTTAAAAATTATTTCAATATTAACAGAAATAGTATTATTAAAAGTAATTAGGTGCTAAAAGCATTGTATGAATATTTAAAGAATAATAAATCTTGCGTTCGGTCGTTTAAGTGACTTTCACTTCGACGAAGAAGCAGATAAATTTGAGAGAAGATGCTACTATTGGCGATAACTTTTTTGGTGGTCGTAAAACGTTGACAGAAAGAAGTCCCTGTCACGAATTCCGGAGAAATTTGATATAGAGAGAAGATTACATCGTTTTTTCCAACCTTCTGGTGGGATTGGATATCTTTTCTGGGATAGCTCATTAATTAGGATGGACACCAAATTAATGAGATGAAAAAAGTGACTAGATGTCTAAAAAATTATCAGCTGTTTGAGCTGGCGCCATCGTATGTATACATGGTAGGAGAACATTTTTTTTTTTGACGAATTAAAAAATTTTACTAAAAGTATAAAATGTCATTAAAATTTTCTAAAAAGAATTCTTTTTTAGTTTTAAAAAAAAAATTTGTTCGTATACTCTTGACTATTCTAGTATTGTTGATTTTGTTAATGAAATTTGTCCGAAATTTGTTTTCCTAACCCCTGCTCATCAACCTAAACTAATTCAAAATCCATCAAACTTCCAGCCACTAAAGAAATCAGCGCCCATTTTCCGCACTTTCCAATAAAAACTCCCGAAGAATCTTACCATAATAAAATCGCACAAAGAGCCACTCAATCCCGACAAAGACAGTCCAAAGCCCCCGACGTATTAACATTCGTCCCGACAAATCCAAACAGCAATAAACTCGCTCTATTGCATACACATCCAGCGTACAACGCACCCTCTTCAGCAAGAAAAAAAAAACAGATCCTCGGCGTTATAAAACCGAGTGGAAAAATCCCTTTCTTCGGGCTCCGCGCGCGGAATGTTGGAAGTCAGCGTCGGCGGCGAGTATAGTAACACAATTTCACGGGGAGCAGCAGAAACAGCCGTGTAAGCTGTCTGGCCGCTGCTCTCTCGGACGTTTTTACGAGCTGCGAGGGGCAGAGAGTCCCGCTGAGCTGCTCTTGGTATATAAGAAAAAATACGCGTCGCTATACCCGGGGTGCGCTTCTTTCGAAAGTCGAGGTATATAGAGGGGGCGATGTGGCCTCTATCACTCGTCGATTAAGACACAGACGGCTGCGCGGGTGGGGGGTTGGAGAGCAGATGTTTTTTTCCTTGGAGTTGGTTTAGAGGAATTGGATTGTTGGCTTTGCTTTTGTGTGTTTGATTGGATTACTGGGGTAAGGATGTTTAATTAGATTAGATTTTTAAATTGATAAAAAGAGGTTTTATATTCGAGTTAATCTGAATTTTTACTTTATATTTCAGATGCAATTAAAAATATAAGACTTTGGATAACATTAAATACAAGTAAGAAACTGACAGCTCGGATCGCCTCGAATACCTAAAATTCCGTCCGCTAACCACTTTCCCTCTAAAAACCACACAAACCTAACCCACTCCACAAACCCTTATTAAAAGCTACCTAACCTCCCAGACAACAAAAACTTCTCAGAAAACAACAACCGAGCACAAAACATCGAATAATCCCCATAACCTTCCACCTCTCCAGCATCTCTCAGGAAAAAAGGTCAAGCTCTCAATATACCCACTCTCTGAAAAACCGGTCGACCGGAGGAGCAACAGCTCTATCCCGCTGGCTCGCTGCTCTTCTGGCTCCAATGAAAAATCTATTTTTGAGAGACACCCGATATAGTCGGCCGAAGACAGCTCGACCCGAGACTAGACGTCCCGCGGAGCTCGCGCCTCGGATTTCCAAAGGATCGACGTCTCTATACTGCGATCCTTCGCGCCTGTATGGCCAGAGTCGAGGAAAAACGAGGAGCCTGCGCGTTTTTAAGCTTCTTTTCCTAGTCTCGCTCGCAAGGAGCTGCGTTTGCGAGAAAAGCGCGATGTCCTGGAATTCTTTTTTTGGCATGGAAATATTTATGGAGATGATTTTGTTCTTTAATGAGTACAGGGTTGGGAAATGTTTGGTAGAGTGGAACAATGAAGTAACAATCAAAAGTTTTTTTCAACCCGTCACAGTAGTTTCCAATAAATTACAAGGTATACAAATTTTTATGAAACCATCCCACAAAAGGAGATCCCAGAGTATAAAAAGATCGAAGACTGCTTATTACATTCGAAAAGCCACAAAGTTCCAACCTACTTTCACTCCCCGCAAAGCTCGCCACCAAATCATCAACTCCTTTCCTCTCCGCAGCCTTCAACACACACATATCCTCTCAAACGCACCGCCTCTGCTCGTCCGCTCGCTTTATTATACACTTTCGCATAAACTGCCCGGCTACTGCATTCGCGCTTCTGCTTCTTGCCCGTCGCAGCTCGTCGCGCCTCGTAAAACGCGAGCCAATACAAGAAACCTCGATTTTTACGAGCCGCGCACATGTGTCCGGCGCTCGCTGTACTCGCTCCTCTTTTTTTTTCTTTTTATTTCGCCGTGCGAGATGAATTTTTGCCACGGCTATATGCACAGGAAGTGGGCGGCACTGTACGTCGAGTGCATTGCGCGAGTTGGTACGGGAGGAAACGCTTCTTTGATGATACGGCCTTTGTCCGCGCCGCTTTTTGCCTTTGCGAGAGTCGCTGCTTTCTTCGCTGTTTCTTTTCTTTTTTTTGGGAAAGAGAGAGATGACGCGTTTGGTTTTGCCGCGAGCCCCGCGAGGCTTGAGATGTCGGGAATGCGTGGATTTCTGCGTAAAGGATCGAGTGCGGGAATAATGACATGGATAGGGAAATTGTTTCTTGGGAGCGAGGCTGGGCTTCTGCGAAGTCGACTGTCCAATAACGAGATAATGCACGATTGGCTTGTGATTTCCGATCGATGATATAAGTTTGTGAGTCTTGATTAACGTCGATAGCAATGAAAAAGTTGTTTCGCTCGCCACTGGCTGCAGCACAGTCGAACCGAGATTGAAACTAAATTAAAAAAATGATAAAAAAGGCTGTGATACTTCAACGTATTACCCTTCCACATAAACTCGATAGAATCGAAATACCTGAGCCGATAACAACTACCCGGCTCACAATTCAAAAGAAATCGCTCCCTCACAAAACGCGCAGCTTACAGAAAACGAAGAAAGCAAGGAGCCAACAACCGGCAGCTACGGCACATCGGCCTTATCAAGAAATAAAACAGACGGAGCCGCCTCTCTCTCCTAATCTCAAATCTACACGTACTCGCTCGAAAGTCAGAAAGAAAGAGAGAGAGCAATGAAAGAGCGCTTTTTTTTCTTCAGCCTCCTCCTATCGCCGCGCGATCGCTCGGGGATGATTATTCTCTTTTCCTACGGCGAGGCGACATCAATGGACGCCGGACAGGTGTGAACCCCGAGCCCTTCCCTTCTTTTTCGGCCGCATCATCTCGTCGTGCGCTTATCTGCCTCTCGGCTCTGCGCTTTGATTTCTCCCGGCTATATGCGTGGCGCTTGTCGACCGCCCCCCCTTTTTTACTTTCTCCTTGAGATCTTTATACACTCGGGTGTCTAGCTGAGCCCCGTCTTTTTTGGGGGGATTTAATTTATGTCGGTTGGATGCTTGGGTACAGGGGAGTTGCGAGAAGATGGGTTCTTTAATTAGACTGGTTTTAGGCCTGACGAGGAGTCGGTGGTTTTTCGGAAAGTGGGTGAGTTTCGGGAGCGAGAGGTTGAGTATTTTTGGGTTGGGAAAAATGTGTTTGTGGACGGGAAAGGAAATTGAATTTGATGGTATAGTCGTCTGGTAATAATAATATTAGGATATTATAGAAATTATTAAGGTAATGGAGTCTTCTTTGTTATGTAGAATACAAAAACCTACTTTTTTGCATTTAATTTTCAGAAAATTTCTCGTTGACAAGTCGGAGTTTTAATGGAGAATCAACGACTATACATTTTTTAAAAATTCAAAATTATATAAAATAAGGGTTCCCGTATTTCCGATAACAAGGAAGGCTTCATACATCACCTTAATATAGTTGATAGGACAGTCATTATTTATAGAGGTACTGGATTTCTTACTTTACGTCAAATGGAAATTTTCAGTCGCTAGTGGAATAAATAATTGGCACTCCCCAAAGCATCTTAAAAATTAAAACTCAGTGAATAAAAAAAGAGTGGAATGAAAATCAAATAATTGTTGCCCTCATCTTCTCTAACGAACTCCCCTTAATTATCGACTTCATACTAAAAACAGATATGGTAATTAAAAGTCCAGACATATCTTAATCTATTTTGTTCCAGAGCTCAATAATCGTACGTATAGTCACTTCTCTCCCCGATAACCTGATGAAAGTTTAAACTTTCCCTTGAACGATTCATCCTCGCATTCAAGAAAATAATGGATCGATATCGCTCCGACAGACGCTATGTAATTTATCAAATTACTCGGCTAACGAAACCACTTGGCGGCATTACAACGTATAATCGGAAATTAACCCAAATCCTCTTAGCAGCCTAGCAGGCGAAAGCGCAATTAGCGACCAAAAATGTTCCCTCCTCATTAAAATCTCTCCGCCTCGTCATCCAGAATTATCTCCCTCTCTCCAATACCCTCTCAAGACACACACACACCCACACACACCACATCCCGTTATCGCACAATTTCCCCCCCAAAATTTTTGCCTCGCGACAAGCGCTCACTCTGCGCGCACACAAGCCAAAACCGCAAGCCGCGACGCTAGGTCCGGCGTCATTATTCTTCGGCCGCGCGCGGTATAATGGACGGCTGCGCGGCACAGAAGCAAACCCGCTCTCTCTCGCTCGTCCTGTTTGCACACGTCAGTTACAAACCCCACCCCCGCCTGTCGCGCAATAATACCGCGAGTGCGCGCTAGCATTGTGCGCTCTCGTACGGGATTAGACATTAATATTCGGCGTGTTTGTCCCTCTGTATGTGTTTTTGCGCGAATTTCGTACGCGGGGACCCCCGTAAGCCTTTCTCTCTCGCTCGTCGATTGAATTGTCTTCGCAGAGGGCTTGTAACTGCGCGCGGAACAGGTATTTTGCGTGTACGCGCGCACGAGTCGGAGATTATACGCTCTAGGTGTGTGTGTGTGTGTGTGTGTATGTGTGTGTATGTGTGTGTGTGTGTGTGTGTGTGTGTGTACGTCTGTATTTTGGTTGTAAAATCTGCGAGCTGTACACGCTGCCGGGGAATTACGTATAGGGGAAAGGTTGAGCGATGTTGTGTGCGCTCTCTCGCGCGCGACCCGAAGTATTGTGTGCAGGTTGGAATTGAAATTTTGGCTTATGGGTTCGATTACTATGGGAGGACACGCGCGCCGATGCGCGACGGCTCCGCTGAAATAATTCGCGATGATTTTGCGCGAGCGGGCGCGGAGAGAGGCTTAGTTGCAGGCCGTTTGTTGGTAGTTTTGATAGGAGGGTTAGGGAGCTGATGATTGGGTGTTTCATGCTGTTTGTTTAATTAGTTACGATATGTGCGTTTGGCTGCGTCGAGGGATAAATTAGAATTTTTAAGGCGAGTTTTGACTAGACTAAATATTAGATATTATTTGTATGTCTAATAGAAGGAGTTGTTCAGGTTGCATACAAATTATTTACTTAGAGTAACCCTAGAGCTTGTACTTATAAGTCTGGTCCGTTATTATGTATTCTATTTTATAAAATCGTGTCTATAGAGACGAGATAACTGGACTGATCCCAACTGGACATCTCTGGGTAAAATAGTTTTAAAATAAAAATTTTATTTTTCCTTTTATCCATCTTTATAACTTTAAATACATTCCAAAAATTTGCTTATTTTCAATCAGTTTCTCATCGATTTATATTTCAAGAATTTTATAATTCTTATAACTTAGTTTCAGGTTCTCTTTTCCCTTTTGAGGGTATTTAAACTCTGCCTGTAAGTCTTAAGAGGCTCGTACAGCTTATTACTGCATAAGATAGTCCGCTTACGAAGAGTGAAGTATAAACTATTCTTCGTTCGTGGAGATCAATAGAGCCATTTTATTAAAACTAAATATTAGACGTCTGTGGAATTGTTTAGTTTATAGCAGATTGTATGACACGATTTTAAGTTCCATTTTCTTTTTCGTGTAAATTAAGTATGTAAGCAAATGTGGGTCAGTGCGTATAATAAGCATGACACTTTTACATACTCGTTACGCCCAATGAAATTCACTATATACATCTACGAAAAAAGGAACTAAATGCTCACGTGCGGCTGTCATCATTACACTAAATTCACCTCGAAATACTGCCGCGGCAATTTCTTACCTGAAACGAGAAAAAGAAAAAAACGCTATTAATTATTGCCCTCGTAAATCAAACGAGAGGAAAAAACGAAATATAAAAATATCCATAACAAATACTTTTTTTTTCATTATTATAATTAAGAACGAGGCGGCTTACGGCACGCGAGGCGCGTTTAAGCCTCCCGCGGCACGAAAGTAAAATTCGAGCGAGAACGCGCCGAGCGTTTTCACGCCGCGAACGCGTTTTTTTTT
>JAPYZA010002513.1:0-17149 GCA_030522685.1 Eupelmus azureus | reverse complement strand
GCGGCGTCGTTCTCTTCGTAAATAGAGAAAACCGAGCCACATACTGCATCCCCTTTCTATGACAAATATCGCGAAACGAATTTGTGTGATAGTACAGTGACCCTAACGTAGGACGGGTCAGTCGGAAAGATTGAATTATGCGGCCTGTTCGGTACTTGTCGCACAGGAATATTGGAAAAAATGAAGCTTCAGTTGATACGTTACATGCAAGCTAGTTTCAGTTTGTTTTTCCATTGCGAAATATGAAGAAGTACAGCGACTTCTTTATCTCTTGGATTTGCTATTTATAAATTTTCGGTCTCAATTTTTCAACATGACAATAAAAGTTCGGAAAACAGTAAAGGATGTGTGATATACTGCTATCGTAGATTCGAGTGTTTTAATTCAGATATTTTAGTTGAGTTTTCATATTTCTGTTTGTCATGAAGCGTAAGAATTGGAGCGTATTGTATTTTAGATGTCATGAAAACTCCTCGGAAAGTATATGTTTTATGTGCAGTAGAAAAATGGTGTTTCTAATAAAAATGTCTATTTATCAAAGTTGTAACAGGTAAAAAAATGTTTTTCTACATATTATCCGTTTTTATATTAACAATTTATTTGAATAATAGAATAATAAAAATAAAATCACATTAATTATTCGACAAAGATTTGATCGATTATTTTTTTTCACACTAAACATGTATGTTAAATTTTTAATAGTGTCTGGAAATTCTTTCAAGCACTTAATCAAATATGTGCAACATAATTTGATTACTTAACGATTAATTCACTCAAGTGTTCAGTGCCACTCTGGTAAAAGCATTATTTCAGCATCCATTACAGACGAAGAACTAAATTCACATTATGTACTCTGCAAGTATACAATAGTCTGATTCTGATACATTAACCCTTTGAGACCAATTGTGCGATCCCCTCGACAGGCGGAAGGAAAGCTCGGATCACTTAATGAGAATTGTAGCTTCAAACATGTTGAAAAAAGCTCGAGGCTTGCATCATTGGTGGATGTAACAATTAAATATTTGCAGGAGACAGTAAGTGATTTAATTACATATTTAGTGAAATTAAAAGTGAAGTTAGTAGTCAGCTATTTTGAAAATTTACCATGTAATCATGATGGTAGAATGAAAATGATGACAGATCTACATTTTTAGTATTTACAGATTTTTTAAAATCATACTCATTAAAAAGACTTATAATGAATCATTACAATTTTTCATTTTTTAACTAAAATTTATATTGGTACAAAATTATTTAGAATTTTCACATTCTTATTTTGAACTTTTACATAAAATCTATTTCTCGAAACTACAAGTACAATGTATTTATTATTATTTGTTTCTTGTATAAAAGAATGATATACAAATTCTTTCGTTATTTTTCCTATCTCTTCAATTAGCGTCTACCTTATATATACTTTTTGTTCTTCTTACTACGGCATTTTTCATTTATACTACATTTATTTATATTAACTTTGAATATTCTTTGACTTTTTTATCAAACTTTCTTTGTTCTTTATTTAAAAAGAAACAAATCCACCCAGTCTGAAGTACCAAGTTTGTGCAATTTTTATTTTCATCCAATTACGAATGATATTGATATTTTTTTATTTAGAATCTTTAGTAATTAAGTGAATTTTTTGTTAGAATTGCACAGCATATGTTTCTTTATGAAACCGGATAGATAATTGAAAGGATTACATGTACAAAACGAATTGAGCATGGAAAAGATACAAATAATAATCAATTTAAATGCATAAAATGTTTTGAATTAATAAGAGATAAAAGAAAAAGAAGAAACGTATAAATTCAATCAAGTATTAACGAAATAAGAAAGCGAAAAGTATAGAATCTAACACAATATTTCTATAATTGTTAACAAAAAATTTAAACTTAAAAAAATAAGAAAATTTTTTGGTGATTTTGTAGCATAAACGTAAACATAAACATAGTAGCATAAACATAAAGAATTTCCAAAAAAAAGATACTATGATTTAAGTAATTACCTTCGTATATTTATTAAAAGACTAAAAATAAAGCTCTTTTAAACTATATTTTATACTAATTTAAATAAATTTTTATTTTATCTTATATTTAAAAATTATTTATCACATTCCGCATGTACCAATATAATTTTATCAAAATCCCTTTCAATTATAATTTTATCAATGTCCCTTCCCCTGTTTGTTTACAATATTCATTACTTTTCAATGTTACATCTTCCACTATCATTCGTTTACACTCAAACCTTCCTTTATCGAACTTTCCTTCCTCCTCCTGCATCCCTGCTCCACTCTTCTTTTAATTTCACCTCCCGCTTCCGCGGCCACTTTTTACATTTCCCCGGTTCCCACCTCCCACCCAACTCTCCCCCCTCTCTCCTTATCCTTTATTATTTTTATACCTCCACAACCGCCTCCTCTCCCTGACGAGCGAAACAATGAGCCAATTTCGCGAGAGCGAGCCGAGTGATCGACCCACGCCTATACCCATATCCAGCTCTTTCTCTTTCGCAGCCGCTGCACAATCCAGCCGTGCCCGGAAAGGCGAGTACGCGCCGCGCGGAACGAAGTGCGCGCAGCCGCCACCTCCCGCGCACCTGCTTCAATCGCGCTGCCCCGGCGAAAGTATATTGCTCTAAGATGAGATTAAGAAGGGAGTATATATGGATGCTAGAACGTGTATGAAAGTTTAAGCCTTGGGTAAAGGACACTGGGAGAGCTGGGCTTGATACGGACTGGCTTAATTGGCGACGGTCATTGGAGTTTCTTTATTGGGAGCTTTTTGTGTTGTTAATTATGAGAGTATTGAAGGGATATGTTTGTATTTGATTTTACACGACTTTACCTTGAATTTACTTTTGGCATTTAAACTCAAATTAAATATGATAAAATTTTAATGTAATAATAATATTGAACAATGGAATAAACTATAATATGGTTTCATTAAAATTTTTAATTACTTCATCTTTATTAACTTCAAAAGGCATATAATTTAATGATTTCAAATAAAATTAAATGTAATACTTTGACCAATTCATTTAATTATGCATAATCCACTGTTTTATGATATTAAAATGAATATAAATCTACATTTATATTCATTTTAATATCATAAAATGAATTAAGTTTCATTATAAAATAAATGAAATTAATTCATTAGCGAAAGAAAATTTAATATAAAAATAACTTAAACTTTACGAAACGCAAAAGCAAATAATAGGAAAAACCAATAGGGTGTTTAACATATTTCCATCCCAAAACCAACGACACGAGCTACCATATTCGAAGCCAGTTTTACTACATCTACAGTAAAGTCTCCAGGCACCCCCGCCGCGAGCCGCAATAAAATCCCAAAGAAATCGAAAAAAAAGCAAGGTTCACGCGTATACGAGTGTGACCGGTATAAAGTTGGCGCGCGCGGAGCCGAGAGAATTCGCACCCCCGGCTGTAATCGGGCCCCCCCTTAATTGCTCGGCCCGAGTGCACGCGTTGTTTAAACGTCGACGATCGATGGCACCATTAATGAGGGCGATGCTCGTTCTAATTGCTAAGAGCGAGCTATGGAGAGAGCGCCAAGAGCCCCGGAATTCCGTGCGTTTTCCGAGTCCGGCTGTTATTTGTCGTCCACCCCCCATTGAGGGCTCGGCGCGAAAGGAGACGAAAATTCGTTGCTCGCGGAGCGTAACCCAGCCGGTTGGGTTGGTAATCGCCGAACTAATGCAGACGTTCTGCCACCGCAATTGCAGACTGCGGAGAGCTTGATGATGTCGTTGGGGAATTTTAATCTGGATGGATTCTTTTTTATTGCGTTTTAATCTAGAAGAATTGCGCTGATAATTGTATTTAAAGTAATAATAATTGGATTATTGTCTTGACTTTGAAAATGTTATATACAATATAATGCAATGATTGCATAAATTTTTTACAGTCTAGCGACCTTCAGAATTTTAATAAAAGCCATTTATAATAAATTAGTTACACTTTTCACTTTTCCATTCCAATAATCAATCATAAAGGTTCCAATCAAGCAAAAAATTATTGAAAAAGTCAATCTATTCAACAATCCCTTGTTAACGTCGGGATTAACGACCGGCGCGCAGAGACAGAATTTATTCTGCCGCTGCACTTCACGTGGCCGAGTTGAAAATTAAAATAAGCTTCCGCGTCAATTGCCATCATGGGCCGCTGTCGAATCGAATGCTGTTCGCACACACTCGATAACTTTCGACCAATTTGACGGTGCGGGTTTAAAAAGTCAAAAATTTTTATCGACAGCGCGAATTCTACGAACTCAACGCCGTCGAGTGGCTTTGAGTGTTGGCCGTAGATTATTCACAGCGAATTTTATTTAACTATTATTTAGTAAACTAAAATGGAGTTTAAAATGTGACCAGTAAATCCATTTTCGAATTTGTTGTTACAACTTTATCTTATAAAAAAGTATAATCAAAAATGTATCTAAATTTCTCTTACACTATTATTTAGTAATGTAACTATTAATGTATTTGTTAAAACTCTTAGTTTTTTTCTTTTATTCTAATTTTGGTTGCAATTAAATTATTTAATCAAAATCTATTTTAAAAATATTGATTTACGCACATGCACGCGTATAAAATTGAATTCACACGTCTTCCGTTAAAGTTTTGTATATTTTCTTCACGTAGAGAAAAAAAAATGCATAAAAAATTTATCGTCGGAGTGTCGTTATAGACTCAGAAGGATATCCGCTGTCGAATTGCAACAGCATCGACGACGCATTGAAAGGCAGTGCGGCGGATTGCGCAGGTGTCGATTTCAAGCGTAATCAGGCACACGTGACGGGGGCGTAAAAAGTTAATTAATTATCGAAGCGCATCGGTAATGAACTTGCTTTTTGTTGCTAGATTTTTATCTGTTTTTCTGAATAGTGTATTTAAATTGGATTTTAAGCTTTATTTTAACAATTTGTAGCAAAATTGACTAATTTATCATGACACTAACTTAAAAATCATACCTGTTTAACAATGTAATGATCTCTAATATAGTATGTTACAAATATAATACTTTATAAATAACAAACATTTAAATTGAAAAAAATTGTAGAATTTTGAATTTAAACGTAATTGCATATTCAAGTTTTTATATTAAATGAATCTAATATATTCTTTTGCTTATATGCAATCTCGTCGTAGAATAAACTGTAGTGATTTTTTATTTTTTATTTTATTATCATACATTCTACGAGAGTTACTCCTTTACATTTTATAATAAAACGTTCTAGTAAAACTTTAAATCATCGTACTATATATCCACATAAGAATAAAGATATGGAAAAATACACAAAAAGTTATGGAAATATATATAATTGCATCTTTATTTTTATCTGTGATTATAAAATATCGATGGCTCTAAATAAAAATGTATTTTTTATACTTATACACGGGAGATACGGCTTTTTTGTTTGGAGCCATCAATATACTCATTCAAAGTTTTATATGTAGCGTTTCAATTTTGTTTTAGTTTTTATAAAACAACCATAACAGTTTTTTATATTTTTTAAAGAAAAAGTAATGGATTTAATTATGATTTTTCTAAGGCTTTGGAATATTTTAGCGCATTTTTAAAATTATACAAAATTTTTAAGTTACAATGATAGTTTTTTTATTTAATCTGATTAGCTTTAACGGAAAAATTTTATCTTTATGATAACAACCTATTACCTTTAATAGTACATTTTTATTAACTGAAGTATTAAAAATTCTCAAATGTGATACTATGAAAGAGAACATGAACGAAAATCTCTCAGGTTATGTGAATTGGAGCCATCTAGTTAAGTCGGGATCAAGCAGACTGTATAGTGCTATTTAATAGCTTTCAGTAAGGAGCAGTATAAGCGAACGAGCCCAAGACATGCAGTATGCATTCAAATTGAATGTTGTAATAGTCGATTAGACAAAACGGTGTCATAAAAGTACGAAATATTCTCAGGCACGCTGTAGCACCATTATGAAACGTTGTTTTAAAATTGAGCTAGAATCATCTAGTTTCATACTTTGAATAAACTACATTACTTATTCCATAAGAATATGATTCTTTTTGTTAGAATAAAAAATGCTTACTTGTAATCCTCTAATTTATTTTATTTCCATTTATATATGTACCAACAACTTATAGTAAAACCAATATCAATAAAAAAATTTCCATAAACTTCCAATATCATCCATCTTTATTGATAAGAAAGTTCATTAGTTCATATTTCAGAGCAGAAATCGTATTTTCCTTTCGGCGCGGATTTCCAAGCGTTCAATCGAATTTTGGCACCTGCACGGCACTGCGATCTAATGCCGCGAAAAATCCACTTCCGAGGCACTATTTTCATTGCGAACATAAACAACCGGCATTCTCCGGAAGAGGTTAAATTGCAGCCCGGCCGAAGGAAGCAGGGAGAGGGCGAAACTAAGGGATAAATGGACGGCATTTCATGATACAGAAGTACACGTACACATATCGGGCTCCGAGCGTGTGCCGGCTTCGATCGGGGGCTTGATGAATCACGCGAGCCCCGGCTCCTCCTCCGCTTTCTTCCTTCTTTTTTGAGGACCGCTCACATCGATTACCGTCGCCGCCCGTCGCGAGCACCTATATAAGAAAACGAACGGCCACGGCGAGAGGAGGGAGCGAAAGAGGAAAACAGGGCAAAAAGCGCTCTCCTTGAGCGCGATTCCCGGGGATAAGGGATAATAATGGCCCCGGCCATTGTCTTGCGTTTCACCTAAATTAGTTTGATGCGAGCGTAATCTGGCAAAGAGATAATTTTCTTGGCTTGAAAGGTCCCCTTTAGCTTGTTATGACGCTTTCATTGTGAAAGCAAGGGCGGACTGGATTTTTATTTTAAGTAATAATATTTTAAATATGTGTGTAAAATATTTATGTGTTATTTATAAATAAAATTATATAGCGATATATGTTTTAAATTCTGTGTAAAATTTTTATGCAACCAAATTGATAGTTATAAAATCAATATTTAAAATATATGAAGGCTAGAAATAAAGTTTAAAATTAAATTGAAAAACATTTTTGTTTGCTAATAATCGATTTTTTATTCGCCTGAACTTTTCATCTAGGAACAATAAATTTTTTGAATTGTTTAATATTAAAAGATCGTTAATTAGTTTAAAAAATTGATATTAGATTCTCCAAAAATATACAAAACTTTTTATTTTTCTCAAATAAAAAAATTAATAGATAAACAACAACCACAGTGAATGAGATTTTCGTGTATATTTATGAATTCTTTCTTTATAGTAAAACACTCGTTCTTATTAAAACATTAACTCCTGCCAAAAAACGACTGTCTATAAATTGATTTTTCTCTGGACCACACTCATCTAGCTAATGCCAAGAGTCCCAGAACCAATTATTGTCCGAATTTTGCATCGATCCACTCTGCATCCACTGCCAGTACCGAGCGAAAGAAAATACACGAACGCAAGCTCCAGCTCGACCATCGACGAAAAAAGTATGCGTCTGCCAGAATTCGATAGGGCGATAGAACAGCGCGGACGGGGGGGGGGGCGAAAACGAGAGAGGTAGAGAGAGGGAGAGTAATGCAGAGGGCTTGTTCACACGTGCGCTACGCAATTTGGCCGCTGATTGCGCAAAAAGCTCGGACAGCTGTTCGAAGCTTGGGCGCGGGGAGTTTAACGACGGCCAATTTATTGTCGCCGGCCGACGAGGCTAATTTACGGCTAGCGCGAGAGAGCGAAACGGATTAATTTGTCGGGCCGCCCCCCAGAGCGGCCAAATTTCGTCGCGGGACTTGGGCGTGGAAAAAAGCGCGGGGCCGCTGCAGCCACGCGATGACTGACGAATTTTCGCCGCTTCCCTGGGGAGGGCCAGAGAGAAAGGGCGAGGGTGGGAGACTTGGTGTCGGCGCAGTTTTAGGTCCGTTGCGCTTGCACGCTCGTATAGTCAGGTCTCAGAGGTGCTTACGCGAGCAGCTCCGAATTCCTGCAAAGCTATTTGCTTGCGAATATTTTTTGTGAAATTTGTTTTCTTATTTAAATACTGTTATGGAATTTGAAATAGAGATATGAATAATTAACGTGATGAATTGTTTGCCTTACCATATGCGGCAGGTATCTACTTACAAATATAGTTGAAATTTATTTCACTAGTATTTTTTATATAATCTATTTTTTCTATAACCATATCAATTTTTTATAATTAAATATCCATTTCTGCATTTATTTATTTTGTATACTAGAATTCTGTTGTAATTTGACTTTTTCTACAACTTTTCTTAAAACCGATTAATTATATTTTATACAATTATGATATTATTATGATTTGATATGATATTTTTTATTGAAATTAATAACTTATCTACGTCAATAACGATACGTTTAATTCTCTTCAATCATTTGCTAATTATACTAATTTAATTAATAGTGCATTGAAAATGCGATTGATGCAATATTTAAAATGATAAATCAATTTGTGAAAGTAGTTCAATTCGAAAAATCAACAAAATCTATTTTTAAAAGATATTATCTAAATCTTATATAAA
Organism: Eupelmus azureus; assembly: GCA_030522685.1. Taxonomy (NCBI): domain Eukaryota; kingdom Metazoa; phylum Arthropoda; class Insecta; order Hymenoptera; family Eupelmidae; genus Eupelmus; species Eupelmus azureus. The sequence goes on along the minus strand of JAPYZA010002513.1, from coordinate 8,600 downwards.
AATATTTAATATATTTAAGTTTCATGATTATCAGGAGATTGATTTGAAAGTTTTAAATTGGAATTTATTGTTTTAAATCCTTTGGGATTTTTTAAAGTTAAGAATTTATGAGTGAACTTGTTTAAGAGCAAGATGAAAGTTTTAATTGCTAAGATCAATTTTATTTTCATATTTTATAACAAGTAGTTACGTTATTAAAATAGTTGCTGCAATTTAACTATCTAAATTAAGAAATTAAGTCGTTTATAAGGTAATGGAAGTTAAGACACTACCGTCTTAAAGTAAACGAAGATGAAGAACGGTTGCTTGGAGTTCCTAATTCACAATTCTAATGGAGTTTTTTGTAGGAGAAATAACAACTTTAATCTTTATTCTTTGGCGTCGTAATTTCCACTGCATTAAGAAAAGCTTTTAGTTAGTAAATTACGATGAATGAAAATTACTATTTACTAAAAAAATGCAAACGTATTACTTTGCTACAGATCTGTTTTACGTATCTTTGCATAATATTATATAGTTCATTTGCAATGAAAAATTCAATACATTCTCCAATTCTTTAAAAAGATTAACACGCGTATACCAAACTTCACTCAACACTTAACCCATTATGCAGAAACTTGTTTACAAAATAGTATTAAAATTCCAAGCACACTCCCGCGTTAAGCGCCCTAACAACATCTTAGTAAGCCTCAAAAGCCACATTATCCATAAATTAACCAACGCGCAATTATCCAGTTAAGAACAATATTCTCTCCCCGCGCGACACGCCATGAATCTTTCATAACGCACTGCCGCCTCCATCTCTCCGTGCACACCTACACTCGTCTCCTGATTGATGTCACGCAGCGCGCGCCACTTGTTTATACTCGCAAAATAGAGGAGCGCGCCGCGGGTAAAAAAGCAGCGACACAGACGCAGAAAGCATAAACGGGATCGCGCGGCTGGATTGTTGAGCGAATGAAAAATAGAGTCGCGGCGTCGGCGGCTGCGGAAAAAGGTGCAAGAAGCAGAGGATAGAAATTGGCTCCCCCGCTGGGAACATCAATCTCTTCACCTGGCCGACTACGTTATATTGCTTTCGCCGCTGCCGCATTCAGCGCGCAGCTTCCTCCTTCCGTTTCTGCGTATATATCTCGGAGAGCTGCAGAACTACGTTGTGCGCTGGCGCGACCGAGTCGCATAGTCGCGGAGCGCGGAAATTGCAGCCCTCGCTGAGAGCGCCGGGCTTCTGCGCCTTCGCACGAGAAATTTGCACACTCGCAGGATTCGAACGCCGGCGCGCTCGCGTAAACATAATCAAGTTTTAAACGAACTCGCAGACTTTTGCGTTTACAAGCGAGCGAGTTATGGGCTCGGCTCTCGGAATTCTTCGGAACGCGATGTTCTTTGAGTTGCGCTTCAGCGAGAGCTCGTCGGAGTTTTCGTCGCGCGCAGAGCCGGAGCCTCCTTCTCCTTTTATCTCTTAGGGGCGATTGGAAACTGGAGATCGGCGAGGAGAAGAGTGGATGGAAAGAGCGTAAAGCTTATCTGGCGCACTTTATCGGGAGACCGGAGATTCTCGCGCGATGCAGTTTCGTAAGAATTAATGAGATTTTGTTTGATGGCCCGCGCGCGCGCGCAAGAGAAGTTTTAGATCCTTTTTAGCGCACAGAATTGAAGTGAAATTGAATTACTGAATTTCATCGGGCTAAGGAGGAGCTAAGCCGACATTGCGTTGCATTATCTCTTTTATTCAATGATTCATTGTTTTTAGGACCTGGGGTTGCAGGCAAATTGCAATTTGACTGGAATGTCTAGAAGAATTTTATGATGAAGAATTTGACTTACCAAAACCTTATGGACCCAAACTGCTAGATCTGAAACAGAAATAAAGATGTTATAAGCAAAAGGTGGAAAGGTTGCAGGCAGAGATAAATTTAAAACTTTATTCGCCGGGCTCAAAGACTTAATTGAAGAGATGCAAATAGAATCATATAAAGAGAGCCGAATAACGACCCTATGAATACTCTAAACTGCCATCCTGAATATATTTACATAGTTGTTCACACAAGAAGTTGGGACAAGTTTCTATACAGAAATTTTCTGCAGAGCGCAAGTTTGTATTAGTCTTGCAATGTGTCGCTAATACTTCTTTCGCGGAACTTCGCAACGATCAGTTAAAAGGAAAACATCTCTACGCAAATGTTACTTAGAAATAGTGGCGCTAGACATCTGATATGAAACTTCTATAATAAGAGTCTGCTTATTTGCATTTGCCGTTACGGAGCGGCCCGTATCTAAGCATCTCGTTAATTAAAAGCGCCAGCGCAGTTTATTTGAAATGCAATAAGATTACAGTGCCGGTATAAGCTCGACTCCGACATTAACGAACATGTTGATACCAAAAATGGCAGGCTTTGTCTGCCCTTCGCAGAAGCGTCCTAAACAGGCGCTAAGTGCCTCTCCCGATCGCTGCGGCCATTATCGTCCAGTTCGAGATAATCGCGGGAGTGGCAATTGGCCGCGCGAGCGTATGTGTGGCTTTATATCTTATCCGGCTATCGGTAGATGTCAAGGGTGCAGGCCTTCCATTGTCGAGCCCCTCCCATGGACGTGTCGTGGCTTTTTATCGTTGAGGGGACCCAGGTGAGACGTTATTGAATGATGGGACTAGTTGGAAAGGATTTGGTCTGAAAATTTCTTAATTCATTTTGCAGAAAGTGTTGTTATTAAGTATCGCTCGATCTTGCTTGACAAGTTCTACTCTGACACTTGATTTTCTTTTGGTGTGGGTTATCATAACATATGGAACGGTATGCTAATGCTAACGTTGCTAATTAAAAAATACAATAGAGTTATATAGGCATGTTAACCTACTGTTTTATGCAAATAATGCAGATTGGAATTTTAGATCGAGGTTTGTTGAATGAACTTGTTTTGAAGCTTACAATAGATACGTATTTCGCTTTACAGTCTTTGTTATTATCCTATTGTTCTTTTATCAATGATGAAGTAGCTCGTATCTGAGAAGTATAATATAAATTACGTTATTGATACTGAAATTTCGTTCTTCGACTACAATAGAAATATTATTTTTTCCTTACGGCAATATACAAATCTTAACATTTACCAAATCTGTTTAACCATCCCAATTAGTCAGATTCGCGTAAACCCAGGATCAAAACCCGTCCGCTAGCCAGAGAGTAAACACTGTCAGGTAATTCACGACTCAGAGACGAACACGCGAAAGTCTAATTGAACGGTACACACATGAGCTTGTGGGAGACATCGCTCAACTGATTTTAGCCGTCTCCTTGCCATCAACGCCAGAGGCATCTCTCCTTCCCCAGCTAGGGAAGTAAGACCTCAATAAAAACTCGCACACTTCGACCGAGAGTAGAGAGCAACTGAAGCTTCCGGCGTATTACGATGAGGACCCGATAAAAAATACATTTGTCGACAAAGGGAGAACCGCGCGCTGGAAAATATCTCGGCTTGGATCTGACGTCGAGGGGACGAATCCGATCTGGAATCGCATCGCGAGGAAAAAATCTCGAAGCTCTCTTGGTTATCTGCTCCGGAGTGGGATAAGGTGGACTTGAAGAGACCCGAGAGGCAGGTGCAGAAGAAAATCTCTTTATGATATTTTGACAGATGTGCGTGCTGCGATCTATAAATAAATCTACATAAGCTTGGAGTGGCGACTGTGTTCTTGGTTTGGTTGATAGGTCCGAAGTATCTTGATGGACTAAAGCAGCAGGCTTTTTATAAGTTGATTTTGGTTGATTGACTGATCTTTTGAGTGAATGTATTAATTTGTTGAAGTGCTTCAAACAATTAGAATTAAAATTTTTAATATTAAAATAACCTTTACGAAGATGCAAGGTAAAAGTTCTCCGACTTTTATAACCTCTAATTTAATATGACGGATAGAAACTTATATTGATTCTGACCTTCTAATTTTAATAGAGGAAATGTAATTTAATAATTGTAATTTAATTTAAACGAATTGATTTCAATTTAAATATTTTTATTATATTTAAAAGATATAGATTTCTATATCTTACCTTTATGTCTGACAATAAAATAATAATCGATTGCTCAAATTCCATAAAATTAAATTATGCCAATTGACATACAAAAGAAGCCAGATACTCTCACCGTAGTATAAAATCACAATAGAAAAAGGTTCACCCAAATAAAGCCCCAAGAAAAAGCCTCCTTCATTCCATCGATAACCTATATCGTCCCTCATCTAGAGAAATACCGCATGAATACTAACTACATTTTCCCATACACAAGGCGCGTCCCTCTTGCGCGCGATAAAAATTTTTACTGCGCAATAATACGTAAAATCCTTTACGAGTGCCTCCCATACAAGGACGCAAATTTTTATAAGCTCCTAAAAGCGCGAATAAATATAACGCAAGAATGACGCGCAGAGACGCGGGCGCCGATATAGAAGAAACGGCAGATGGCCCCGGCTTGATAATACGCCTGGTAACATCTGCCCCGATAGCGTATATGGGATGGATCCCCCACGGCCGGCTCGCTCCTCCGCGCGATTATTCTCGTAGCCGGCAGAACCGGAAATGCAATCGGAAAGGAGAATAGAGTAGGGGATAGTCGGGGGCGCGAGCGCGGGATGCGATAACGGCGAGAGAGAGAGAGAGCAAAAAACGTATGGGAAATAATAAAATCGACGAGGTTCGGATAGGAGATGGAAAAAGAGAGCGTGCAGAGAGGAAGAGGAGCGTAAAGCTCGAGTATCATCGGCTTGAAATTTATGCAAAGCGCGCGGTCGAGCTTTTATCGTGATAATCAGAGGTATATGGGGAATTAGATTGAGCTTTGGGATTATCGAAGAGCGTAATGCAGTGATTGCCGTTTCTTTTTGGATTGAGCAATAATCTCTTTCGTTTTTATTACTTGATGATGAATTATTATTTTGTAGAGTTTAATATTAATAATGATTACGTGACAGATGCCTTTTTTTGTCATTATTTATTTGAATCAATTATAGATAACTTTCTTTGTTATTGTCAATTACATAAAGCTAAATAAACTTTAGGTTTGAATATTCATTATAGCCATTTTATTATATTTAGTATAAATACTTTGCAATTAGAAAAAAATCAATTTCTGTTAATAATTAGATGTTGATACTCCTCGCAAAGCGACTCCAAACAAAAGTACTGAATACGATGTTAAACTCAAATTAAAAAACAGGCGAATATGGTTTTACCGACTATGTCAAAGTGAAAGCTCGAAAATTCCACGCTCTCTCTCTCTCTCTCTCTCTCTCTCTCTCTCGATAGCTATTTGCCCGGTATATAAACCCTCTACACATCGAACAACTTTTGCTATATTCGCTGAAGAAAACTTGGAATCTCGCTCTTCTCGAAGATAAGGTTCGGTATAAAGCGAAAGTGTAGAGTTTAAGACACGCACGTAGTTTCAAGTTTTGCGCAAGTTTTTATTGTTTGTACACAAGAAGTTCGGTAAGATTTTGAAGCTCATTCAACCTACGACAAAAGCTTTTGAAATTAAATTACAGTGGAGGTTTCGAGTTTAATTCATGAGCCAACGACTTGTTGCACCGTCAGTGAAGCATATTAAAATGAAACATTTTAAGATTTTAAAGAAAAAAGTTACGAAATTAAAAAATTGAATAAATTTCATTATATAAAGGGGATGTTGCATGGAAAATTTTAATCGAATGCAAAACATTAACAGTGTAAAAATCAATAAACTGTCTAACCCGTTTATTAAGTCGTTAAAAATCGCTGAAGTACTTTCTGTACTATGTAATTCAATATTTAGAAAGAAATTTGTGTTGACTGATCATATTAAACAATTTGAAGTGCACTCCTGAAAGAGGATTCTTTGCAATTTGATATTACTATACGTTTTATCCAATAACGTATAACATATCCTACATGTAATAAACCTAAAGTTTGTTTTCTCATAATTATCTTCAGTTATTTTATGAACTTAGTCATAAACAATTCACTGATTGTACACCTACACGCATACGTGCTTATTCACACCTACACCCACCCACACATTACTCAATAAATCAGTCAAGAAACTTATTCAATTTTCTAAATCACTTAAAGGCAAGATAATCAAATGCGTCTAATTAACAGGATTTTGAAATATGCGATTTTGCGAAAACCATAGTAGATGTAACTAAATTAAGTAAACTAATCGCTCGTCAGTGATAAATTACGCACACGCGCTCACAAAACCGCTCGTTTCACTTAACAACCAAACCGCTGGCGCATATTGAAATAGCTCTAACTCGTTCAACGAATTAAACGTGCTTTAACCAAAATACTTAATTAATATGACCAATAATCGCGTCTTTAGCAACAAACACATTCGACCGCAACCGCAATAAATACCAACGTTCTTCATTATTGCAAACATTTACGATAAATATCCCGATATTAATAAACAAGGCCGGAGCACCGAGGGCTGGAAGGTGGTGAACCGGCGAAATGATCCAGCGCGCGGGACGGAGTCAATATTTGAGCGTCGGCGGCGGCGAAATGAGGAGTTCGCTCCGCGAAATTTTGGGGGAGGATCGCCCGGCGACGACGAGCCGGCTAATTATAAAGGCAATAAGCCGACGAGACACGTAGCACAAATATTGGACCGGATCGGGGGAAACTGCGCGAGGCCCCACGGCTTTTCGCTTTATCCGCGCGGGCTTGTCTTTCGACTCGCGATACACAGAGAGCCGCTGGTAAATACGAAAGCGCTGACGCTTTAATTGCTGGCAAATGTTTAGAGTGCTGTAGAAGGGCGTGAGAAATTTAATTTTTGCCCGGGGGATGAGAAAGAGTTTGGCCTGCAACAGCTGCTGTTTCCGTTTTGTTGCGAGAAAATTTTTTGTATTGGTTCATTATTGTTGTGACAAGTTTAGTAGAAAAGGCTGGGCTTTTTAAATTTTAATTAAGAAAGAACGCATTTAATAACAGTAAACATAGTGTCTGTAGTAGATCCAATTAGGTGAGAATGGATTTACAAAAAAATCGAAACAGATACTTTTATCAGCCTATTAAAAATTTTAAAGATTTAAAATTTTTTTAAATTACCTAAAAAATTAAAAAAGATTAAAATTATAAATTCAATAAGGTTATTATTCTTATCTAATTCAAAACAGACCACTCTTTCTATTTTAAACTTACTTAAATATTATAACCAAAAATCCCAACAATAAATGCAGCGATCGCCATATCTTATCATCCCCAAACCCTCTCAATCTCTATATACTTACCTCGCATCGAATAAACCACACCTGGCCACTACATAATCCAACTCGCTCCCGCAGCCGACATGGCCCCTATCAATCCGCAAACAATTTAAAATCGATCGCGACAAAAATCAACAAACACTCCTCCCTATCTCTATTCCCGAAATACCCGCGACTCTCCTTCGACTAACACCCAAGATTCGCCGAAGAACTGGTAAACCGAGCTATCTATCTCCCCGAAAGATAATTCCTCGCCCGCCGCGGAATATCGATGCGCACTTCGATTATTCCCAGGGATTTCTTCGACCGTTACACCTCAAGGCGACCCGGAGGGTCCGCGCCGCTTTGATTTAGTTCCGATGCAGCGGCTTCGCTCGGGAAATTCGCGCGAGAGAATTTTGTACTTTACGAGAGCGCACCTGTCACGGTTTCTGCATTTTCGCGCGGGACTTTCCATCTGTCACGGGGCGAGGAGGATCGCTGCGTCAGGTTGGGAGGCACTTTAATGTAATGCGAATTTTTCGCCTTCGACAGCGAGCACGGAGTTATGAATGACTTTCGCAGAGAGAGCGATGGAGTTATTCCTTCTTTTCTTACTTTGCTTGGAAAATTGTATTTCCCGACGCTTTATTTCGTTTTTTTTTTCGTTTAGTTTTATTTGTTATTGGTGCTTTCTCGTTTTTTAGAGAGTTATGTTGAATGAGATAAATATGGTATGCCAACGGGATATAAAATCAGTTTAAAGGTTACGTTTTTCACTTTTCATATTTAGTATTGAAATATTTTTATGTTATGTTGGAGATAGGTTAAATGTATATATTTATTTAAGACACTTTATTTAAACAATACACACATAGAACCGTACAGAGTTGTCAGTGCTAGTGATTATAAAACGGAGATTAATACGATTTTGGAACACTGATTCTATATAACTGAAATATACTTGATGTGAATATATATAATTGAATGGACAAAACTTTTGAGTAGACGTGGGTGGTGCTGATGTGTTCGCTGGTCGGCGTTCCTTTATTATGTGAGTGCGTGTCTGCTGGGGAGCATCAAAGGTGGCTTGGAGTGCAATAAAAAACGCTTAGCCAGGTAGATGCCCTCTCTGCTTAAGCAATTGCTTCGATTAGCAAAGAGTAGTGTGAGCATATCGTTGCTTGAAAAGTATTTTTCTCAACATGTTATTTATCGTATTGGTCATCATAACCATAAGTCGAACGGAATATTTCTATTCAAGCAAAATTATTATTTCCAATCGATAAAAATGTAAATTTCAAATTTATTTTCATAATATAAGACACTCTTACGCAATTATAACAGTATACCATGGTCAAACTACTTCCTTCTAGCGAAT
>JAPYZA010002512.1:0-32004 GCA_030522685.1 Eupelmus azureus | reverse complement strand
GATTCATAATTTGACTGCACTTCTATATTGCATCACGTAAATATCGGATCCCCTGCCTTAGTCTACTTATTACAAATAACACTATTTCTACGAGTTTTCCATTTTTAATTTGGACAATACTATTAGAAAAATAATATGTTGCTTACTAATACATTTCAGTATTATTTACTTTCACATACTATATAGTAATAGGCAAGAAAATCATCACAATTACCTTTATCCGTCTACATCATTTTTTCTTAGAACAGCAATTTTCGCTCCAACGAAGATAAAAGAAAAGATAAGAGGTAGCGTAGATAAAGGGTAAACTACCGGTCAGATGTTAAGTGCTGAAAGAGGAACGTTTTATCATCAGACGACGTAAATATGTAAAATTGCCCGTACACCCTGATGTAAGTGAGACCGGCGACGAAGCGGAGTAAAAAGAGAGATCTTTCTTCGAGTACCGTACACCATCGCTCTAAATATTCATAAGGGCAAGCAAGTGTGCGCTCAAAAAGGATGGATGGATGAAAGATGTATAAAGAAGCCAATAGGGAGTATGCGAGAGAAAGAGAGAGAGAGAGATAGACCTTTTTTTCTGACTTTAAAGTTCGAACTACAGTTTAGTATTGACGGGAACCTTCGTTTAAACACCATCGACATGAATGGGTTATGGTCGACACTAATTTTTTTAGCTATTAATAAACAGTCAGATACCGTACAACAATGCTGGTTATTATAACGCAGAGTATTCAATAATTTATCTAGTAGATTAGTAGATTTTAGTCAATAGTAGTTCTGGTGATAAAATAGTTGGATAATTAGATTTCTGGTTTCAGATGATAAAAGTATAACGTAAGCAGATTTATTCCTGCAAATAGACGAACTTAACAGAAAGGCTAATATAGTATCTTAAAGCTGAATTAATTAGTTTTTGTATTACCTTTGTATTTCTTTTTATTCTAATTGTATAAAACGCGGTAGCTAAAGTTTACCAATTTAAGTTGTCTGTTTTTCTTTCTTTGACACTTTGTGGATCCTCTTTTAATTACTTCCTTTTTACTGTCGATAAATGCACGCTACAACGGCGTTCGCATAAATGATTTAGTGCCATATTAATAAAATTTCGTTCCATAGCTAGAAAGAAAACAAGATTATTTGTCAAGGAATAATCGCGATCGTTCTTTTTTACGAATGGCGCGGTAGTCGTTGACTCATGTACGCAGAAGAAGAATATAAGAGGAAAGTGCGAAAACGAATTTTTTGTTGCTCGCATAAAAGGCTAATGCTCCTTTCTCGTTCTCCTTCTCTCTCGCTCTCCAAATCCAGACCATTATTTTTCGACTAAACTCTGACTGTGCTCCAGATTTTTTTCCCTCTTTCGCCTCATCACTAGTATCGCAAACGCGTGCGTCTCCAACTAGACCAGTTTTCGACTCGCTTTTATTACCGTCTCTTCACCTCTTTTTGTAAGTCTAGTTTTTCCTTTACTCATTTATATTTGGGTATACGCTTTGCTAGATTTTTTTTAAACAATAATGCATCGACATTCGTCGCTGTGCAAAACATTCTTATTTTCATGTTTTGTCTCTTTCGCACTTTGTTCTCTCTGTCTTTCTTATTTTTCACTATACATTTCTTCTATTTATCTCTTGCTCTCTTCAACCCTTTCACCCTCGTCTTTGTCTCTAAGTGTATCCAGGTTGCCGCAGCAGCGGTATTCTACTTCTGTCACCCTCCTTTATTCTTTAACTTTGTGTCTTTGTCCGAGTACGGCGAAAATGCGCTATTGCATTTCTCGCTCGGAATCGTTTAGAATTTGGTTTACCGGCATGCGACACGCAATATCTATTTTACAATCTTTACACACTTTGATTTTGTCTGATTGCTTTTTTGTGTATCGGTGCAGCAGAAAGTGCGGTTCTTTAAATGCTACCGCGGAGCTGTAAAATTTTTTCAATTTGATGAAAAAATATCTACATTTTTATTGAATTAATAATTGAAATGATAATATTTAAATCAGTTGTATTATATAAATATAATGTTAAAAACCAAATGTTAAAAATTACAAATGTTTAAAAATTGAATATTTAAATGCATATGTATATTCTTCGTGGATCTTTTTTCTGTATGGCTGTATTATATTAAAACGTTAATATTATTTATTGCTTTTTATAAAACTTCGATAAAATTTAATAACTTTTCGAAATATATTGAATATTTGTATATTAAAGTTTTAAAAATGTATATTTATTGAAGTAAAAGGTTAATATGTTAACTTTTACCTTGATTAAATCACCTTCAAAAATTTAATTTTTGTTAACTATAATCAATGATATAGCGGAATCAGTCCATCGATAAACCCCTATCGAAAAAATCGAAATACCACATGCCAACACGGTAGCCGCGTAATGAAAAGCAGATCAGCTTCGATTCGCAAATGAATACCCTGCGGTACTGATTTTCTATTACACCTGTACGTATATGGGAGAAGTAAAACTGATAGAAGCACATAAAAAGAGCGAAATAGAGACATTGAATAAGGTACGAAATGGAATGAGAGGCGCCCTGGAACAAAGTAAAGAAGTCAAAAAAGTAAGAAAGAGAGAGAGAGAGAGAGAGAGAGAGAGAAACGGAAAGGGATCCGGAATTCCAGTCACGTGCTAGCCAACCAATGCAACGTCTCTATCTACTTCCTAAAAGTCTTTCCAGCCTTCTGCATCCTTCTCTGCGCGCCTTTTCCTCTTTCTCAGCGCGCATGTTCGCGCACGTGCGTAACACAAAAGCGCGTTAGAGCGCTCGTTCGTTTTAGAAATAGAAGCGGTCGCAATTCGCTAAATCAGTTTTCTCAATGCTGTGTCTGTGTCCTCTTTTGCTTGATATTTTTGTGGCTTCTTTTGCCAAGCAAAGAAAAATAATGTAAATTAAAATCAATGCTTTTTCTAAAATACTTTATTATACCTACTTCTAAAATACTGTTATTGATAATCGTAGCTAATTCCATAAAAGACTGAATCCAGAAAGAATTTTACTTTATTTATCTATTCGAAATTGAAAATTACAAAATTATGTATTACCATCCGCGAACCATAGACATGAGTGTTCATCTCATTTGTACACTGGGATTAAAGGTCGATTTACTTATTTTAATACTTATTTTGATACTTAGCAATTAAAATTAAAAAACTTTATAAGACATATTCAGCAGCATCAAAATTATTTTAAATTTTACTTTACATATCTTCGCGCACGAATAATATCGAACTTTAACTTACATTTATGTGCTGTGAGGGAAAACAAGAGCTCTGCGCGCGTTTACTCATCGATCGAAACAATAATTACTCAAGAATCGGAAAACTCTCGCAATGGCTCGTTTGGCAAGGAGCTCCACGAACGACAACTAGACTTCGTTCACACAATGAACCGATGAACCTCCACATGACTAATTGTTCAACCGATTACGGTTTATTCTGCGCAGCTGGCCCATTAGCAGTGCGTCACAACTTATGAACTTTCGATTACTGGCACTACACTTGCGTGTATCTCTGAAATTTTCATTGACCAAATGTGTGCGCATATGTCTCTTTCAAATAAGCACATATCCTTTTCGGTAAATAGAAATAATAGAGAATCGAAATAATTAGTCAAATTATTGTGCGATATTATTGAGGATTTAAGACCAAAAAATTCTTCATTTCTTAAGATAATTTTTTATTTTAATAATAAATGCAAAAAAATTTATTAAAATTTCGAAGTATTGTGAATAATTTACTTATATTATTTGAGGGTATAATCTATCCACAGCTCTTATCTTACCATGAAAATGTATGTAAATTCTTCTTTTCTATTTCTTGTTATTTGCGTTTTACATTTTATCAGCATATTATATATACAACGGACTTGCACGCCTGCTAATTAAGCAAATGAATTAACGACATACTTTTTTTACCGACAAACGACCTTCCGTCAATTTTTTTTTTCATCTTTACACGTGAGTTGTTGTTAAACATTGATTAATCACTTTACGGAGTGTCTCTTTGATAAAATTTATTTGAAAACTATTAAGGTGATTAATTTTAGCTCTGAAATGTGTCCAAATAATTGTCATGTTCTGTTTTTTTTTTTTTTAAACCCGTATAGTTCTATGAAGAGATTTTGTAATTAATAAAAATACAAAGATATAGAATATATCCTTATTTAAATTTTTCCCGTGCTATTATTCTTGATTACGTTTCAAATTTCTATATCATTTATAATAATTGTTTACAAACTATTTATTCCAAGATAGTCAGAAGTATAAAGCTCCTTAGCAATATTAGAGAAACACTAATTACCTAAAACATTAGAGCCTAAAGTATAAATTATAGACACAACTCTCTAATTAAAACTTGAGTTTTTCAGCTGTCTATGATTTATGCCCGCCTAAAGCATTTTTCATTACTATCATCTTCTACCTTCCTCTTTCTTTATCTATATATCTTTCTCTCTTTTTCTCTCAACGAAAAAATAATATTACACGCGCATTATTATTCGTCAAATACATATCATTAGATGCGCGGAAGGCCACTAATCGGATTGAACCTGGATACATAGGACATAGTTTGCAGACTGATCGGTAAGTAGATCAAGAATTTTGGACAACAATGCTTAAAAAACAAAAGCATCATTCGGAAACGAAAAGAATAAAGTCCCATAAATAACGTTTCACAAAAAGAAATATCAATAAAAAAATTGAATCGGGCAGACGCGTGTATGAGAGACGAAGCGAAAAAAACTAACGAGATCATTGAAAGCAATGCGCCGCAAAGGACAGAGCTCCACTCCATGTGCTAGCGTGCATTCGAATTAATCTGGGCGCTAAACCGCAGGTATCGCTGCCAGTTTGCGTTACAAAATCAATAACCTAATGCGCGAGTGCACTCGCAAATGCCTTTATCCGATCGCCACTCGACAAAAGACCATTGGTAAAACGTTCTTTCTCCCTTTTTTGTCGATCTGACTATTAACTGCGTGCCTTGTTTTTCTCATGCACAAAAGCCAGCAGTTTATTGCGAAATCTGTAGAATTAATGCGTTGATAACTCGATTTTTGCTCCCAAGGAAGTGCAAACGGTGTGTCAAAAGAAAACCACGCATATATCTGCATATATCGATATTTCATTATTGTTTCGAGGCCAAATATATTCTTTATTGAAGAGGCCTTTTCTTTATTTTCGCCGGCTATTCTCTTACCAGTAAAAAGATCGGGAAATTCGAACATTCGCTCTACTGCTTGCAATACACAATGTCACTGCGCCCGCTCGTGTAGCAATGAAACTGTGACAGTGGAAAAATTTAGCTATGAATTGATATTTTTTGTGACGCTATTCGTTGCTATTTTAAAAGTGAATATCTGTTCTTTATACAGTTATAGTACGGTAGCAAATTGGATCTAGATAATTAAATCTTATTTTTATTTGAAGCATTCCTTTAATTCAAATCCTCCGAGTGAATCGTTCTCTCATTTGGAGTGAAATTTCACTATAATCGAGAGAACGTTTAAATTTACTTTTTCTTAGATTAACTTTATCACTCCAAAAGTTTTAGAAAGTATATTAAATAAATTATAACATAGAGCAGCATAAAAGTATGACCTTAAATCTTTACAAACGAGCAAACATATTTAAGAGAAAGCGTTAACTAATAAAAGTGAGAAAAAGGAGAACGCGTAAAGTAGGCGAAAGGGAGAAAGAACGCGCCACAAGGTTGTCCATGTGAATACTTGCAGTTGCGGAGGGGCTACGAAAAGTTGAAATTCAAGGAGTGTAACGAGGCTCGTGACGCGCGAATTAGAGGTGGCGACAGCGGCGGCTGTGACAGCCGTTTCAGTTTGTGCAGAATTCTTTTGGTTACCAACTTAATATTTACTTTTCTTCTGTTTTCCTTATGTGTGTGTGTGTGTGTGTGTGTGTATTTTTATCACAAATAAATAAATAAATGAAAAGATTACAATTAAGAAAATTCTTTTAAATTTACTATTTTAAATATCAACAAAGTGTTTTTAAAAATATATCACATATTCATACCGAGAATCAGAACTTCTATGTCCCTATACTAAAAACCTATATCTCTTACGGATAATAATTATGAAAATTATACAATCAAATGCCTAAAATATACTTTTCACCAACCCTTCCCGCCTCATGAATGTAGGAAGACGAAAAGTAGGCCGAGAAATCTTCACAATACTTGGTGCAGTGGTGCGAGCCGTAAACAACATCGAGGAAATGCGCGTCAGGCTCTAGGAGCGTATATGCGAAAAGCTCTGCTGTTGGACGACTTAGCATTGTCGAGGTGCGGGGGCCCGTGACGCCTCGACAAGTACGACAGGGTGTTATTATATGCGCGTAGCCGGCGGCCTCGTCGCTGTTATGCTTGTCGTTTCCATGCCACGCCCGTAAATAATTCTTTCTCTCTCACTATCTCTCTCTCTCTCTCATTCTCTCTAACTCTTTTTGGACTAGGGAAACATTTTTCTGGAGCCCTTGACTAGACCGTACATTGTGCGCGCGTCCTGTTGCGACAGCGTGCGACTCCGACGTTTCCTACTCCTCCTGCTGCTCAGTTTTTTGGTACGCCGTTTTTTGACTTTTTTTTCAATTTTAGTGCAACGCAAACAGGTAACAGCTGCAACGAGCTTGCGAACCCGGGAGCCGTTAAGGAGGATCTATATGACACTGAAACCTCGTTTTTATGCACTGAATTTTACGCAGAGAAAGAATTGCGTGTATGCGAGGCCATGATGTGTATTCATCGAAGAGTGCCGAAGAATTTTCTAGAAAATTACTTTAAAAATTAACAATAATGCATTTGTTAATAAAAAATTAATTTTTTTATTCTTGTAGATAAAAATAAAATTATTTGTTTTAAATTATTATATTTTTAAGAAATTTAGGCTTAATTTTAAAGAAAAGGTACTTCCTCGTTGAATATATTTAGCACTTATGAATCAAATGGTTCTGGAATGAAAATTATTTCTTGTTATACGTATCTTTACAGACTAAGCGAGGGAAATAAATTAATTTTGCATGGAAATGAAAAATTTTGAGGTATTATACTTTTTGCTCGGGCGAAAATATAAGTCACTCCCTTACAGGTCGTGCCTGAAAAGAAATAAAGACTGTTAGACTAGTCAGATACACATTTATCTCATCAATATATGTCTGACTAAATTTATGTATTTCTACTATCAATCTACAGTACAATTTTATACATTTATAATTTACATATATATTTTTATATGATTTGGAGAGCTTTAGATATTTTTGTGCCTATCAACAATAAGATAAAAAGTAAAAATGAATGTTTTTGTAAATTATGTCATTATCAAATTGTTTATGTTTTTTTATACAATACCGAGCTCACTTTTTAATAGTCGTTTTGCATGAAGATCATTTTGGCAATTTTCCATTCCCACGCCTCCCTGTCATCTGCGTGAAAAATTACCCATCAAATATTAATGGTGCCTTTTTAATAGATATACAACTTTCCTTGCATCCCTAACAATACAGGCGAATGATTTCTCTTCTCCATCTATATTCCCGATAAATGAACAAAAGATAAATCTATGTACATTTATATTAATGTTTATTTTTCACTTTGTTTCGTTTCTAGATGATTTCGACAATTCCTCAAGTCTGGGAGTGGGGCTAGAAGAAGAAGGCGTGCTTTCGAGAGCGCGCTAGGCTACGGCCACAAATCGTTTCAGGGCAGCCATGTGGCTTCTGATGTACAGCTGCCTATTTGCTCTACTGTCGGCATCACAATCACAAACAGGTACATAAATAGATAGATAGATATTTATTTATTGCACAACTAAGTACAAATCATTATAATATTTTTGCCGATGGGAAACCTCTCATATGCTGGGTTAATGATTAAAAGATTTCGGATATGGGTAAGAGAGCGCTTTTTCATTTAAGAAATTGTATTAAGTCATGATATATAATTTAGTAAACGTAATTTTATAAAATTCTTAAAATTATTTACTTATTATGACTACCGTGCAGAAATAGTATCAACTGCTGATTTTAAAGAAAGCTAACCGTTTATTTTGAGCATTTTATACTTAAATATTTTACATAGATTCACACCTTAACTTTTAGAGAGTATTTAGGCTCCTGAAAATTGAACGGTGATATTTTAATACCTGATCAACTTAATGGTAAGATTGCGAAAAATATTGAACTATCTTTTAGTGCAGTAATTAAAATTTGTGAACATATAAAATATTTAATGAGTAAATATTTAGTATCTCTGGCTAGACATAGATAGGTAGATAGTAGAGAGAGTGAGAGAGAGAGAGAGAACGAAAGAGATATATATATAGAAAGCGAGACGAAACTCGTTTATCAGGTCATCGCGGTAATAAATTTATCCCCCTTTGCAAATGTGTAAGCGGCAAAAGCGCCAGGCCTGGAGGGAAGCCAGCACTGTAACTTTTTTGCACGTGACTTATGGCCTCGGCGTGCGCGCTTGGGCTGGTGGCTTTGTTCTAAGAACCTCGATGACTCCGTGGTCCCGAACTTGCATTATCTCCTTTGCTCTGACGACGCCGCCTTCCTGGCTACTGCTTTCTCCTCCTCCTTTCTCTTTCCCTCTCTCACTTTCTCTTTCTCTCACACTTACTTCTCTCTCTCAATCTCTGTATCTCTCTCGCTTACTTACTCTGTCTCACTTTATTTCTAACTCTATCACTCCCTCTCGTTTACCCTCAAGAGAGAGAGAGAGAGAGAGAGAGAGAGATATTCTTCCTTTTTTTGAGATAAAATTATATGGAAGCGAGACAAGTAAGCTAGTTAGCCATTCAGACTCAGGTTCCGTTTGTACAAAATTATTATCGGATTCAACATAGCTTACGTTAACTGTTTAATTGTTTTTTCATGCAAGGAGAATGTGTGTCATAAGTTTAGCAATACTGGAAAAGTTTTTACTCAATTTTTTAGGTTATTAACCTGTTTTGAATACTTCTTAAATAAAATTTTTATAGCATAATTCTCACTCTGCAAAATAAAAATTCTAATACTATTAAGAGGGCATTAAAAGTAAAAAAAATAAAGATATCGCTATTTTTATTACATATTTTCTGAAGAAATCGAATGGCAAAAATATGTCTCTAAGTGTGCGGATGATTTAAACGAAAATGTACTATAAACCTCTTGAATATCTGTTTCCTTCTGAGTTATAGCCACGCTGGTCTCTACAAATATATAAAACTAAAAGTATTGTACTTAAATTAATATCTATTATGAATTCGATAAAAGTATAATCTGATTGCAACATAAACGTCTAAAACTATTTTACCAGAAAAAAGATAAAAAGCTTTACAACTCTGCGTAAATAATCCGCCGACAGAAGAATGAGAGAGTATTCCGGCATCAAAGCGCTCTTACACGATCGTGCAAGTACAGGGATGAATGATAAAGCGGGGGAGATTTGAAATTCAGTCTTAGTACAGAAAATCCGTCGAATTACCGCGAGCGTGCGCGCTCTCTTCTGAGAGAAATCTCGCTGCTAGAAATACGTGGCTCTTCCCATACTAACGTACGAAAAGATACGACGAGGAGCGCGCGAGTCCAGGAGAGCGGCTTGAAATTTTACTGAGCCTCGAATTTACGTGACGTTTGTCTTTAGAGGGCTGTTCGGTTTATTGATTCGGATTCAAGGGTTTAGAATCGAAAGGAATGATTTTGCTCCGTAACAAAGTCAAATCCAGTTGATATAATTTTATTTAAAAACATACCTAGAATTATTATTAACTTGCACGTAAAATAACACTAAATGTTAAAAAAAAACAAGCTGTTGCATTCTTTTATAAAAATTAGTGATCACTTTCAACGACTTTTTCCATTTTGACAGTAGCATCTAAGTCAAAACGCACAAATTAGAATGATCCACATCCCGAAGTACGTGACGAAAAAGCTTCTAGCGCTGAGAACATATCTCACTCTTGAAAATTCTTGAATCATCTCTCTCCCTCTCACGGTAGAAAGGATAAAGCGTGGTTCATACCTTTATCCGTTTCGGTACAACTCGCAGTCATGTAGAACACGTAGTATCAACGCCGTCTTGTGTACGTCGGCACTCTTCCAAAATGTCGGAGTACCTGACTGTACGACTGTACGAGCTTCGCATTGAAGAAGATCTTATTTGTTTACATCGGATGGTTTTTACGGAAATCATTATTATTAATATAATTGAATGAATTATTATTAATAGTATTGTACTGCAATAACGTATATTCACCAAGAAATAATTTCAGTTAATTGAGCAAAATTTTCTCTGTTAATGTTAAACAATAAAATATTTTATTGATTTGACATAGGAAACAGCTTAGTTGATTCAACAAAATATTTTGTTAATTTAAATAATTATAATCGCAACGGTTTAAAAGAGTATTTTCTTTTCTTTTACTTTACACTTCTTTATTCTTTTTTCAAATGTCCGAGTGGACGGTGGGTGCATCGCTGAACACAGATAAAACCAAGGCTATAATCATTGGGAGTAACAATTAAGATACTACAAAAGGTTGATCGGCCGAGTGTCTGCGTAAGCGCCAAGGTGTACGTTCCTTTTTCTGATGAGGTGCCTAGTCTTGATGATATACTGGACTACACTGTAAATTGACATGAAAACTACATGTCGATAGTCAGACAAAAAATTTAACAGAGTTCTTTATAGCCTTCGATTTTTCCGCTGATATATCACCGAGATTTTACATAAAAGACTTGCTGTGGTGCTTCTGTTCCATAACCTGGACAAAAATTTGGGGTTATGGGTGCATAAAAGGAGTAGGGGAGCTAAATCATCAAAAATATCGCTTGATTGACAGAGAAAACAGCGTTACTATACCAAAAACTGGTAACTTTTTATAAAGTTAATGTTCACAAATTTAAAAAATAACTATACGACAGTTCATAGTTTAAGTGAACTACGAAAAAAATTTTTTCGAGTTTTTTTGAAGGACAGAACATGATCATCTTTTCCACATATTTCAATATAGATGATAGGGAACGTAAACTGAAAAGTGTTTAGATTTTCAGCATTAAGTAACTAAGACATGCATACCCTGATATTTGCACCCGAATTTTGATCAGTTTTAAAAAATCTTTTCTGTCTTGGAATATAGGAAATTCGAGGTAATGGGAAGGCAAAGAAAGAAAGCTGATAGAAAAGAGGCAAAAACGTAATTGTAGCTAAATCTAAATAAAAGGAAGCCAAGTAACAACAAGCTGCTAAAAGAAGAGGAGAGAAGAGGAGAGAGAGAGAATAAGAAGTCTGCATTCAACACTGCGAATAAAGACTCGCACTCTAGGACCCACGAACGGGCTTCGTTTTGTTTGCTTAATAATTTTTTTTTTTTAACACAAATAAACGTTACTCTGCGACTACATGCATTTTCTTTTTCTTCCGGGGCTTTTCAGTGAGCTTTCTTCTTTCTTGAAGGAGAACTTTTGTAACGTGAAACTGATTTTACACTTTCTAATGCAGTGGCCTTTTCTGAAGAGGGGAGAGGATTCCAAAGGTAACCGGTGGACCAAATTTACTTTTTTGGTGTACTTTTCATTAAACAGATACTTTTATGATAGACCGGCAAAATATTGGATCTCTATTTACTATTCAATAAATTTTAGTTTTACATGAAATCATGAAAACACGAAATCTACCTCTTCAAAATTTACTTAAAAGAATTTCGATTTAAATAGAATGTTTTTAAAAACTAGTCCAATGTCCAGCGAAATCAAATACAAGAAAACATGCGAATACCTATCTAGAGAACTGGAGATTCTTTATACGCTGCTGTATCGCAATGTTACGACGTATAGAGCGGGTAAAGTCGTATAGCGCACACAGTTGAAAAGTCAGCAAAAGGCGACGTTGAAATGCGTGGAGAAACTCTTATTTGACCACTATACATAACTCAATGCACATACATATATCTTTATGGCGAACTCGCTTGTCGTGAAATTCCACCTAACCACCGTTAGAACGTTAAAGCTAGTGAGCTCTACCTCTCTCTATCATATAAGCTTCTTTTTCTTTTTCTTTTAATTTCTCATCTTTGAGCTTCTGAATGTATAATAGCCGTGAATGTAAACGTACTTTCGTTGAGAACGTTTCATATAGCGCGATAAAACGAACGAAGGTGGACTATAGAAACGACGGAGAGTTCTGAGGAAAAGTTATATGGGAAAAGTGAAAGATTACCTCTACGATGTATCGCGAAGGAGTGAGAGAGAAATAGAAAAAGTGAGAGAAAGACAGAGAGAAATAGAGATAAAGATACAGATAGAAATAGAGGTAGAGATAGTGATAGAGATAGAGATAGAGATGAAGATCGAGATCAAGATAGAGACAGAGTTAGGGCAAGAGAGTGAAAAGAGAGAGACAGAGACAGAAATAGAGCGATTAGTGCACAAACGGTCGAGGATTCTCTTGTGGTGAATATTTTTATTGTAGATGATGTTTACGGTTGCAGGGTTGCCTTATTTCTGTTGTAAGAAGAAAGTTCATTATTTATTTTTTCAAAAATTAGAACAGTTTTGAAGTATTACAAAATTAATTATTTTATAAAACTATTAAAGTTATAATATAATTTATGACTTTGATTTATCCACCAGCAGTCTTTTTTGACTAAGCAAGTGACTGGTAACCTTTTTGTCCATACCTTTTTTTCCTTTTTCTTATTTATTAAGTGATACGAACTGACGAGCAGACCTCTGAAGGTTACAAAGGTAGCTTCATGCATCACCCGGCAACGAGTATATGTTTTGGGTGTTTATATCACTTTCCGTAGGCTTAAATACCGGAAATATATTCATGTTATCTATCAAACAGTTTGTTAAGAGCGAAAAATCACCTAATTTATAATATATAAAATTATATTATATAATATAATTGAACAAATTTTACTAGTAAAATGAAAAAAAATAATTCATGATAGTAAATATTTGATAATTTTTAGTATTTTACATTTAATATTTTCTTAAATTTATTAAAATAATCGATTAAATCATTTTCGAATTTACATCTTTGTCTAGATCTATTTACCACGAGTAAAAAAGTTACATCAACAACGTCAGCGACGATAGCGACAAAACCCATGATGATTTCGGCAACAAAGCGCTCGGGTTCAGCAACAGAGTCGCCATTGTTGAATTACATCTTTGACTCTCACAGTACCCACAATAAGCATCAGCACTACCATGATCATCGTTGGGGGCCTCATTTTGAGGGCAAGAGCACCAACATAACAGCTCAAGCCGGAGCTAACGTGACATTAGATTGTCGAATATCGTTGCTGCAGGACAAAACAGTGAGTACATTACAATACAAGTAGCATAAGTATCAATTACTGCACTACGTATGTTTGTTCATCATCGTGCTATGAAGAACAACTTATGATACGACTATCATAAATATTTTATAACATAGCTTAGCATACGTGTCACGCCTATATGTGCCATGCGGTGTCTTCTTTTTTACCGTGAAGTTAACTCGCTGTGCCCGGACGATAAGCACGGCGCAATAAAGTACTACTTATGGCACGGATGGGCGTAACATTGAATTTATGCTAAATAGTGAAATGGTAGACAAGTTTTTCATCATTCTAATAATTGGAATAAACTATTGGAATATTCAAACTTAATATTTTAATTTTTGACTTTTTTATTTGTCTTGTAGAAAATCCCTCATGTTTAAATATTTCAAATAATTAAAGTTGTTACGATTTCAAAGTTTGATTGATAAAAATCAGGGTGAGAAATAATAGTTGAAGACGTAATTTCTAAGAAAATAATCGATGTCCATTCTCGTCTCTATGACTTCTGAGCAATAACACCTTCAGAGCCCACTATAAACAACATAAGTTATTACGCGACTGAGAATGACGTTTAATGTTCAGGAAAATTACATTTCCAATTCCATAGTTTCATCTTACAGTAACAGCTGCTCTCCACAAAGGGAATCGTTAATTGTTTAACGCTGCAGGTTGGCAAATTGAAAGCTCTACGGCACATATCAATATTAACGCTTCAATTCTTTCTTATAATGTTAAAATAAAAGACTTTGTAATATTTACTGTTTTGTTTAAAATAACTAAAGAAAAATTTTATTATAGAACTGTATCGGTATAAATATCTTTACTGTAATATGCAAAATTTTAATGTAAAATATATATATATATATGGTTTTTAGTAAATTCTGAGCAATTTATCCGAATTCAATTTGCCTTAAAATCGTAACCATTTTTCAAATTAATTATCCAGACAACGTCGATCGTTCATTTCATTTTTTACTGATAGCATTATTACTTCAAGTGATAAAGAATTTCCACTAAGCCTGATTAAGAGAGGAACGACGGCTAGTTTTGTTTTCTTTTATATTTCTCACTCTCTACCTGTCTCTTACTCTTTTTCTCTCTTTCTCTTTCTCACCGAAACTTTTTTTTGCTTTCTATGAATGCAGGTGTCATGGGTGCGGCGACAAGACAACGGGGAGAAGATGAACTTGTTGACTGTGGGACAACAAACGTACACTGGCGACTCGAGGTACACCGTGGAATTTCAGTATCCTGACAACTGGCGACTTCAAATCAAGTACGTCAATAGTAGCGACGAAGGCCAGTACGAGTGCCAGATTAGTACCCATCCGCCAAAATTCATCCACGTTAATCTCCACATTAACGGTGAGTGTTAAAAATTTTATAATGCTTTAGGTTTCATACTAAAACATAAGATCGTGAGGCCAACTTTATAAACAAAATAAAATTTTGCTAATTAGATATATAAATTAAATTATTGTTTATCTTTCATTCTCGCTCTTCTTGTTGAAAATGTATTCGTCGGTTGTGGCAGCCTTGCGTGCGGCCGAGATCGAAAAACTTTTACCCTCTTCGATGTTGCATATGAGCGCGAAAAGAAAACTTGTTGGCAGCGCGGCAGTTTAAAGTCAAGAGTTGTGTGTGAGCGCGTGTGTGTGTGCGTGTGTGTGTGTATTTGTGTGTGTGTATGTTTGTATGTAAGTGTTAATGTATGAGAGAGTGAGAGAGAGAGAGAGAGAGAGAGAGAGAGAAAGAGAGAAAGAGAGAGAGAGGGAATGTGAGATCGGCATGGAAATCAGATAAAAGCCGAGCGGCTGCAAAAGTCAACAAGAATTTGCAATGTTACGCCGGAAAACAGCGAGATGCCCGATTTACCAAGTTTTCAGCGCGAATGGATTTCAAACATTGAACAGCCCATTACGGATGCGTCTGCCGAGACGCGCGGGCATGCTAGCCATTTTGCTCCGAGAAAGAGACTTGATGGATGCACTTTCAAAACGTTTATACATACGGATTGCGTATAATGGATCCGATATTTCAAGAAATGGAGCTCTAATTTCAAATTATTTTTCCGAACTGAATAATTGTAAGGAATAAAATTGAAAAAATGTATGAAATATGTATTTTTCTAAACATTATAAATGAATCAAGAATAAAGCGATAACATTAAGCCAAGATATACTAAAAGTAGTATTAAATTTAAAAATGTGTAATCGTACGTTCATTTGATGAGTTACAATCATATAAAACTAGTTAAAATAAAATAAACCTAATATTCATTTGTTTTTCTGTCGTTACAGCACCCTCGGTGAAAATAATAGACGCCATTGGGGAACCGCTGAGGGATAAGTATTACGAAGCCGACAGCACCATAGAGCTCCTCTGCGTCGTGCGTCATATAGCCATGCAAATGCAGTACAGCGTCGTCCAATGGCTCCATGGTAACCGGACTCTGAATTATGACACCACCAGAGGAGGAATTAGGTAAACGCGAATAAATTTCACATACGCACGTGCGAGCAACACAGAGGCAGATGCCGTCATCCGTGTTCCGCTGTAATGCCCAGCTAGCAGAAGTGAACCCCATGCATGTTGCTTGACCGTGTGAAAAGAGTCAGACATGCGCGTCACAAGAAAGAGCTATATATACACGGTTGAAAATCAGTTCAAATTTTAACGCTTACAATGTGATTATATTTGAACGAGTGAAAATCAGTTACACAAATTGTGAGCAATGAAATTTTTCTCAGTTAAAATTACTACCATATATATTGAATTTAGACAAGAAGTACTCATTGTCAGATCGACAGTTTTCTTAAATAATATATAAATATTATCTCTATATTATACAATTATATCAACATTTTTACGATTCCGCCCCCGCTCCCACTCAAAATTAAATTAATTTGTCGAAATAACGTAGAATTTGCCCCCCCCCCCCACCCTCCAGCTTCCCCAAAGGTCCCCTACAGTCTCGTAAGAGGTAGTCTTATTGTAAGCTGACCACTTTTCAGAATTTAGTACAAATATTTAGATTTTTTGATAATTTAAAATGTTTACATTGAAAGTTTCTTCCAAAAATAAACATATTTCAAGATTTTATTAAATGCAAGGTGGAGTTAATAAAAAGCTAGCAGCTTGTCATATAATAATACATATATTTTATAAGAACAAAATTTTAGATCTTAAATGTACAACGTCTGCCTGTTTAATAAAGTGCTGCATTATCTTTTTAATATTACACTGAAAGAGATTACGGTGATAAATCGTTTATTATCTAAGAAAAAGTGTGAATACAAGGAGAAAACAGCAAATTCAGCTTATAGACCATGTAAATGTTATGTAAAATAAACAAGATCCACCATATAATTCTACGCGTATGGCAAATGCGTTTTTAAGTAAGGCTGTAATCGTCACAACTCCTATAAAAATTCGCTCGCTCTCTCAAGTTATCTCTACGCTCACCTTCACTCTATTTCCCTCACTATCATCTCTTTACTGATAGTACCTTTAGAGATAGAGCCTTTTCTCGGGTCATACATGCCTAGGTCACAAGTGTACTTATACTACTTGGAAGGCGAATTCGAGGATGCAGCGACGATGACGGTAGGTCGGGACAACATTTGCGGTGCGGTAATGAAAGGAAAATTCATCGTAGCTCTCGTGCAGTCTCCTAAGGGAGTAAAAAGGATGTTTAGTTTAGTGTGCGTGTAGTGCAGTGAGCGTCGGGACTTCTTTAAAAATGCATTACTATCATACTACGAAAATCAAGTTTACGGTCCTGCAAGAGCATGCGCGGCTTTCTACTAGTGCATGAAATAACTTTAGTTGATTCGATATATTTAAAGCAAAGATAGTTACGATCGAAACCTAGGATTATTTTCAGAACATATGGAGACTAGTTAGATTGTAATCTAGTTTTTTGATTTATTATGAGCTTATGTGATCGCATTATTGTTTTTCATTAGAAAAAAATAATTTTGATAATACTTTTCTTCCTCGCTTCGCTCGGGCAGCAAAACATCCTCGGAGGTAATGTGCGAATTTACTCCCTTGGTGCATAATGTACTATTATATCATTATTAATTTATTTTATTTTTAAAATTCTACTTTACATAAATCTTAATTAAAAACAAAAAAATTTATACGCTTTTAAGACACAACAGACTACTTTCGAAATATGAACCTTGAAAAAAATTTCTTCACAATCTTCATTTTCAAACATCTCGAAATCTAAAAATTCGATATTACCAACAAAACAGTGCAACCCTACCCAAAGATAGCTTTTGATTATCTGATAAAGCAATGAAGTTTTGTAGACATTCTTACGTTTAACTGTGATTAGCGAGTTGGGAGAGAGAGAGAGAGAGAGAGAGAGAGAGAGAGAGAGAGAGAGAGAGAGAGAGAGAGAGAGAGAGAGAGAGAGGGGAGAGAGAGAGAGAGTATGTATGCATAATTGAAAATCGTAAATTAAGCGCTCGACACTCAACAATTTCCATATATAAAACTGTAATTGTAGAGCCCACTTAACCGCTGCCGACTTCCTTGAATTATTTGAATGACTGCACGAATATGCATATGCAAGGACGCTTAGGGCGTACGTATGTAAATGTGACCATATATCGCAACACAGTCATCTCAACTTAATTAGCTGGTACTTAAGTTGAGAGTAGATAAACAAATGAGCAAAGAATGCAATTTTATGCATATTCGGTATGTGTGTGAGTATATATAAAAGGTATGTGTGCGCGTGCGCGTGCAGCATGGCCCATATTCGGGACTTCAGGGCTTATTCGACAAAACGCCGAGAAACGTATCTCATATTTTGGATCAAAGAATCG
Source organism: Eupelmus azureus (assembly GCA_030522685.1). Lineage (NCBI taxonomy): Eukaryota > Metazoa > Arthropoda > Insecta > Hymenoptera > Eupelmidae > Eupelmus > Eupelmus azureus. Next base: position 13,822 of record JAPYZA010002512.1, on the reverse strand, counting down.
TTGTGCAAAGTTTTATCGAAATCCGTGATCCGGAGGTGAGGATCTCTCCTTGATAATGAAATTTAATGTATACAAAAAATTTGCTGAAGATTTATTAACTGACTTTTTAAGATCATAGAATCTATTTAAAATGAAAAATAACAATTGAAAATTTTTACCAATACAAAGCTTTCTTTCTTTGAGAAAGCTATAGAGAAGTTATTCCAGCTAAGCTTAAAGTTTCGCAGCATTCACAGTCTCGAGCTGCTATAGCCTGTAGGAGTAAAGGATGATGTTATAATCCAGAAGGTAATTTTCGAAATTTTCAAGCACAGATTTTCGTAAAACTTAAAAATAACGTAAAACACTGTCAAATCTGTGTATTTATTCACAGTAGAAAATTTTATGTTTTGTGTACATTTTATTTAAGAAAACCGTCGATTTGTGTAATCACATTATAAGTGTTAAAATTTGAACGGGTATTATTATTAAAGGTACGAAAAACGTCTCAAGTATTAGAACAAGACACTTTCTGAGTGAATTTAAAAAATTGTAAAATAATTTCAAAACCCCCTAATAGCGCAAGAAGAATACAACTTAAAAATCAGTAAATTCCGAAGAAATATGAAAAATATCTTCCTTTTTCTTATCACGCACTCTCCTAAAACAATTGAGGCCCCGAGCTTTTCCACCGCACGTTTATAAACAGTGTGATTCTAACCGCATTTTGCACACTTGCTCTTCAGAGAAAAATATCACTTTAGACTTACTCTCTTTTTCATTTCTCTGACAAACACTATTTTTTTTTCGCAGCGTGAAGACGAATCTGATGGAGGAGGGGGCAAACTCGACCCTCAGCATAGCGAGAGTTGGGCCAGCGGACAGCGGCAATTATACGTGTGCCCTGACGACGATGCCCGACCAACCAGCTACTGTGCACGTCCACGTTTTAAATGGTGAGTGAAAATATGACACCGCCCCTGCCGATGTTTAATGAGCCTCCTTAAGCGAATTGTTAGGACGCTATGAGTACGTGTTTTCGGCCTTGTTCTACATTGCTATACAGCCGGGGGCGTCTGGGTTTTCTTTATTTATAGTCCTTGTGTTCTGGAAGCGTCTCTTTTTTGTAAACTGGTGGGAAAGGTATGTGCAAGATTTTAATTTAATGTCACGGTTCTTTGAATTTTACGTGGACTTTTCGTGAAGACTAGTAGAATATTTATTTTTGTTAATTAATTACTACCAGGTTTGCGAGTGTACCGTATTAGTCTACAAATTTCCATTTCTGCACAGTATTCGTTTTAAATAATTTCATTATAATATTTTCGTGATTATTTTCGGTAGACAGCTTTACGTCCTACATCATGAATAATATATTTATTTTCTTTTTTACAAAGTATTACAATTTAAATTTATCCAAATTGACTTTTTCCCCTTTGCGAATAGTATTTAATTTGCAATTTTATTTAAGTAGTTTAAAATTTAAAAAAGAAGGGAACTAAAGAATAGTTATTTTTGAGGAAAAGACAGGTTAACATTTTTTACGAAAACCTTTATTTTTTGCAAAACTGAAAAATTTTGATGGATGGTAAACCTGATACGATTTTTTGGGCATTGAATACCTATTTAACTGATTTTTCTTATGGCTAAAAACACCGTTGACTATACCTGTTTTTACTAAAATATTTTAGTAGTGTAGAATGAAAGGAAAATCATTTATACAAAAATTAGAGATAATAATAAAAGTAATAAAAGGTAGAAAAAATAATTTTTTTTATTAACTTAAAATAAAGTTATTTTTAGTAACTTTTTAATAACTTTAAAATGAGACGCATAGTATAAAGAGGAGGACTTCTGTTATATTCATTAATAGTTTTTTTAAAGTATCCAAGAGAAGAAAAATATCATTCCGAACTATTTTCTTATATCAGTTTAGTTTCAGAATTCTATTTCAAGCTCTCTCATCATCTGCCCCATTAATGCCATTAATCCCTTGCACAAAGTATATCTCAAAAGGAAATCGCTCTCGGAGCAGTGTTTTTTCAGTGTGGCTCCTTTGTTTCAGGAGAAAGTCTAGCTGAGCTGCATCACGGTAGGGCGAGCAGCATGAACCACCCACGGATCGGTCTCGGTTATGACTCGACACTGCTATTTACGCTCCTCGGGTGCATCATCGCCTGGTTCATACCAAGATGAAGAACCGCCAACGCGCAACATGCCTGGGCTCTAGCGGCGACAAGAAACAGGTATAATTAAGAAAAGGACCATGGAAAAACGACTGAAACTCCCGGAAAAAAGCGGCTAAGGAACGTTCATTATCTTTCTCGATGAGGGGAAAGAGAGAAAAAGAAAAAGACAGTTTTTGGAAAAGTCTGCAATTATTTCTCCTACTAAAGTTTGGCTTTCCTTAAAAGAGAAAATGGAAAGCTTAAAAAGGATTTCGATTCCAAAGCATCATTATAGAGCAGTGAGAAGCAGATCGGCGTATAAGTAATGGATAGCACTTCCGGGAAAAGACAAGTTTAGGCGAGCGCGAGCATTGAGATTTATAACACGATATAGTCACATGCATCGCGCGATAAGTGGCGCTCTATGTATGCGTGCGCGAAAATGAAAAAACAAAAATAACGAAACAATATTATATAGGAGCGCGCGAAAAAACTGGATCAGATTTCACGAGCTTTTTTACCTGCTTGCCTCTCGCTTTTACATTTAAGAAAGTTGAATAATTTTTTGTATATTATAGGTAAAATATTAAAGAGAATTTTACATATTTAAATAATGTAAAAAAATGAGTTCAAGTTTGCAGCTAGAGTGTAGAAAAAAGTATTACGAAATTTTTTTCCTAAATTAATTAAATTTTGATAATATCAATATTTGTTTAGATACATTTTGTTATGCATACTGATTGTATAAATGAATTGGATAAAAATTTTATCATTGTTGTAGATTATATTTTTAGCAATAAAAATATGTTCCCTTTTATTTTTTGAAGAAAAAATTTTCGCTTTATCAATGCCTTTGATTATAAATTAAATGATTGCAAATCAACACTAATAAAGAAAATGCCTTTAATAATTGAGGAGTCTAATAAAAATAGTGCTCCTTTCCTTTTATTTTTAGTCTATTTTAATGTTCAATAATAAATCAATATTAAAAGAAATTCGAAAAAAATTTATAACTACAAACTTAATTAGAATAAAAAATTTAGATTTTGTATTAAAAGCCTAGCTAAATTTAATAAGTTTTCCTCATTCCTGCAAAATAAGTTCGAAGCCAAGATGAAAAAATTGTCCCTTTCAATTTAAATCTTTTCCATGCATCGAACGCCATACACTTGAAACAAAAGTCGATATGAAGCGCGGAATGCGCCCAATGTGCGCGCTCCCTTCTTTTCCTATAAAAATGAATACATATTATTCATGTATATATACATGACGTGGACGCAGAAAAGCCCGCTTAATAAACAAACGACTCGACTGCCAGTTTAGTTGGCTGCGGGGATCATGATTATAATGGGCGTGTCATACATTGTTACATCATAGCACTTCCATATATAATGCTGCTTTGGCGCATGAAAAGAAAGAATATGTAAGCGATAGGATGCAAAAAAAGAAAAAAAATGAAATCAACGCTCTCGGTACAGACAGAAAGACAGAAACGTCAGACTGAATCGTTTATCGCTCGCTATTCCTTTTCTATTCAACTCTGCTGTGAAGCTCAAACTAAAAATGGAAAGCTCGAAACAGTCGTTTCAAAGACGTTATTACTCATGCTAATGCTTTAATGTACTAGGTTTTACTGATTTTTATAGTATAGTATATACATTTGTATAGTCAGTTATGCTTTGGATAAATACACGAATTTAAAGCTTATTACGCAGTTTCATTTTTTAATTGTCTTGTTCAATAATTTTTTTATAGGTACAAAACTATGTAATAAATATTCAATAAACTTTCTTATAAAACAGTCATTTATCTGAAAAATACAAAATTTAATTTTTATTGATCTTTGTTGCCTGCCATTGAAAATCTCTTACAATTCGATTTCAAAGCAGAGTAAGTTTGTTTCTATTCAATTCCAAAGCAGAAGAAAGCAACTGCAAAGAACATAAAGTCTTTGAGACGACAGCGGGCAAAACGAATGTCGATAGTCCACACTTTTATTTGCGGTATAGCAATAACTATACCTTGATTTTCTACGTCAAATCGAAAAGAGCTCGATAAAGTTAGAGAAATTTGAAACTAGAATTCGATAAGGAAGTACATGCTCAGAATAAGTTTAGATAAATATAAAATTTGACATAATGTTTTTCTTTTTTTTAGAATGAAAAAGCTGTACAAAAGTCATGGCAATTTAATATAAGACAATTGATTTTAAGATTAAGTCTAAAAATCAGAACAATTAGTCGTATAAGACTTTAAAAGATCTTATTTTATTAATACCACCAATAAAAAGAAATAATAATGAGCTGCATAAACTAAAAGAGCAAACGCTTAAGGCATTACACCTTGGATGAAATACTACTGATGGAAATACTAAATATAAAATGAAAGAAAAAACTGAATATATCAATTATTAGTGTAAAAAATGTAAATAAAATACACGCAATATGTTTATATAGGTAATAAGGATACATTTTTAAAAAGAAAGAAAGAAGAAAAGTCGTATGTCTAGAAAAAATGTACCTTAGATTTTTCATTGATGAATAGACAACAACGGCGAGATCGTTATAAAAAAGAGAGTCGAATAGGGAAAAACCAGATGAGACGAATGACTTTAAGAATACATAATCTTTTATTTTGATGTAAATAAGTTTCCGAGGTGAAAATTTATTGTTGCTACTAGAATTTTCACTAAGATCTTCTGACTCTGTTATGGACAAAAGGGACCAGCGGTCGCGACGCCACGTTGAATTTCATTTTTAACCAAACTAAATGTTAAATCTCTAAAATTATATTTTACTTTTCGTATTTTTGCATTTATTGCACCCTAATAATATCTTAAATTCGCATATTTCAACATATTTAAATTGTTTATGTCTCTATCATTTATAAACAGAATAATTTCATTTCATCATGTAATATAAATAAATTTACAAGAGGAAAATGTTTTAATGAAAAAAATTCAAGGATTACTTACAAAATTTATTAATATTATAAATTCATTACAATAACAAACAAGTGCGTAAAGCTGCTTTGCTCTGGCGACACTCGTGTGGTAATCTGTAAGCCTTGCAAAGGCTTGAAGATAATTTATCAACTTTAAGAACAAAATAGTAAATGCTCCCTTTCATTTATTAAAGTACATTAACAAATCATTATTAAATTTTAAAATCCCGAGTCATATGAAGTTTCTGTAAATTTCTCAAAATTTTAATTGTTTTTTTTTGTCATCTATAAAAAATTTAATTATGATCAAGTAAACTTAATCCAATGAATATTTACTTTGTGCTTTAAATAATCCATTTATTACAGGATTTTATTTCGAATTTAATACAGAAAGAGATAGTTCAAAATTAAAAAATGATATAGAATACTAAATAAAACTAAAATATTATACTTTATTTCCCGTAAAAATTTACAAAAATGATATATCTCGTTATACCCGCTTTTCAATTCAACATAGAGGACATTTAAGTTACGTCGAGGGTAAAAATTATTACGTACCTATTAATGACATTATTTGTTTCCTTAATTATATTTATTTTAGGACTGTTACAGCGGTATAATGGATTTTCAGAATTGATATAATGAACTATAAATAAAATCAAATACACTTGTTTCATGCTGTCGTATAATACATACAATAATAATTAAAAAAAATTTTGTATCCAAATATATCTTATATTCCAGTAAGTAAAGTAAAATGTAAATTGTGTAATTTAAAAATATTTTATCAAAATTTCAACGATGAATTCATTCACTATAAAAATATTATGTTCATAATACAGAGATCAATTAAGTCTTACTTTAAGGATCAATCAACGCATCAAATTATTTACATAAAAATGTGAATAAATTATTAAAAGTTAGTCTTTATGCATTTTATTATTTCTATGCTTGATTTGATGAATCAGAACTAACTGTTTATATATAAGTTTTCTCGAAAACCAATTCTAAGAAATTTATTTAAAGTAAATAAATAAAAAAATAAAAAAAATGATTTAAAGAAGTATAAATAAAAGAAATGTAGAATGAGATTAAGCAAAAGCTAAAGTGTCTTCGGAATACGTGTTTTAAAACTGAAAAAAATATGTCACACTTCTGATTTATGTTGAAGTTCATTCCTACTTCTTGTAGGATTGCCAAAAATAATGAATCCTTCTAGTAAGTCTTTAAATTATTACAGATTTAAAAAATTGTCATACTGTAAAATAACGCTGTTGCATGTAAAATCAGAACATGGACAAAAACAGTAAAGGAATAAAAAAAAGAACCATTACATTGTGTACATTCAGTAACATTTCTTTGTGGCGGAATTTTAATATGAATTTTTTTAATTTTGATGAGGTAAGATTAATGTTTGATCATGAGAAAGAGGGAGGCAAAAAGTGATGTTATGGTTCAAAAATTTAAATTGAAATTCCGGCAGATAGAACTATGACAGAGTGTACAACTGGACCTTTGATTTTGCAGTTCAGGTCGTAAGTGAGCTAAAATAAGCCAAAGACGAATACTTACTGAAATTAGAAGGTATAAAAGGTTTTTTTTGCCTGTAGTAAATTTAATGCATATGGTGACATTCATATTGATTCTCGCATTTTTTTGCGCTAAAAAGCGCAATTAAAGTAATAATTTTACGACAAGATGACTATGCACTTAGTAGTGTAGCTATTGTATTAAACAATATATATTGGATACATTGGCATTCATTTTTCTCCAGTAAAGCACGGGATATAATATTGTCAGTTTTTATTTAATTTTAGAATAGTGGACATAAAAGTAAAGCAATAAGCAAAAAAAGTGCACTCTTTAGTCTGAAATTGTTCAGGTTATGCCCGCTTTTAAGAGTAAAAAAATGCGAAAATTGTGCATGTTTGAAAAAAAATGTTTTTATTTTTGAATGATTATAAAAGGTAAGGTCTCTGTAATAAAAAAAAAACATCAAAATTGAATTTGCGTAATTCGTCCCTACGTGTTCATAATTGGCCAAGAAGGTGAAAACATCAATAATTGCACTTAAAGTACATAATTTCTTCAGAAACTGTAGTTAGAAAATATTTGTAATTATTTTTAAATTATCAACCTATTTGAAAAGTCAAATCAACTTAATGAAAGTAAGTGTAAAGAACTTTCATAAAACCTTTTGTAAGTCAATTTCGCTTCATGCTTCTGTAATCGATTGATGATTATATTCACTTTTATAAGGATTTAGATGCTCCAATAGTCCTAAAAAATTAAAAAATTTGTTTTAGCTAAAATTTAAGTTTATTTAATTATAAACAATTATATAAAAAAATAATTTTTAGTTAAGAAATAAATGAAAATATTTTAATTTGTCCATTGGAATAAATTATAAATTATTGATGAAAATATAGATGAAGTGAAATTGACCGATAAGATATTAAATTTTTCAAATATTTCATAAATTTTAATAATTACAAGTATTTTTGATTTACAAATTCCAAAGTCATTACGTTCCGTTGTTATTTTGCAAGAAAGAAAAGATGAGAATATGAAGTGTGAGAGTAAAGAAGCCTTCCGTCCGGAAGAAAGCGAATGTCTTAGCTAGATAAGTATTATAATAATATTGTAATAGTAAAAACTGCGAACGTTGTAATTTTGTTATGTCTTTTGTTAAAAAAAAAAGAAAAATTTGTAAATGATAAGAATTCTAATCGTCAAAAATAAAATATTGAAGAGAATATTTTCATTTTTAATTAGCTCGCATACGAGCAATATACCGTTAATAATAATTGAGAAAGAAATATTGACTTGTATAAAATTCATATGATGAATGAAGAAAACTGTTAAATTAAATCATCATTTTACAAAAAACAAATAAACTCATTAAAATAAAAATGTCGTTCTTTACTTTATTCTTACCTTGCGATTTAATGTTCTTTATAACTTTCAGTTATGCAAGACAATCTTCAATGAAAATTTTAAATGCCGTAATTCATTGTCATTTTTATTTTAAAGTCTTCTTCCTAAATTCTTCAGTTTATTCTTACTAAATTCTTACTAAATATTATAGGAAAATGCTTCTTTTTTAATCTCATAGGCTCTCTGTTCCTTGAAAAATGGTTAGCAATATTTTATATTACCGTACTAATATTTAAGTTACAATTTAGCTATATTCTTTCCGTTAATTTTGTTTGTTATATTTACCAATAATTAATTTAATTATTATTTTCAAAATTATTAATTTTTATATTAAATTATTTTTGTAGTTTGATGTACCTAAGTATCATATACCTATAAAATAATTAATGATTAATGCGCACAATGATAATCGACAGATGAAAAGGCCCTGTTATTTTCGTGAGCCTATTTTATACTTAATTGATTTGCTCTTGTTTTCATTTCTTCTTGAAAATTATTCAAATTATTTGTTGATAAAATCTAATGGAAAAATTATTTCAGGTTTTTATTAAATTTAGGTGTAAAATGGGCTTCTAAATTTCAGAGAGCTTTTGAAAAAGCAAAGATTTCTTCACGTCTGCAATTAAATACTATTACAAGTTAATTTTCCATTCCAAGATTTCAAAATTCAATAATGTTCACTTCGTATGTAATTGAGACTATAAATTTTTATTACAAAATTTAACGACTGATAAAACGTTAAACTTTGCTGTGTACTACGCCAACTCAATCGTTTTCGTGGGATAAAACTGATAAAAGCACCAGACGTGCTCTTATAACACTCATTGTTTCTATGCAGTCACATGCACAATTCTCGTATTTGTTACGTAGCATCGTGTAAGTATCGTACGTCTGTTTGCCTGCACAAAGTTACGACGTCGTTGAATTACGACGCTCCAATGCTCCTGCTTGCGCATCCTTGGTTTTACGTCGAAGCTTGCAGGCACGCACTTTCGAAGATGAGAAAGCTCTACACAGACAATTACATATACACATACTTGCATACGCACTTACATGCGCAAGTACGTATAAATGCATGCTGCTGTTCGCTACTACATTAAGGATAAAAAAAGCCTAAACAAAAACAATCGTATGCGCACTATGGGTAGAAATAAAGTAAGCCTCGTTTTCGCTTGGTTTTTTATTTTTCCTTTCTGCACCCCTGGATTGGTCCTTATCTCTTTATATTGTTGTTTATTTATTGTTTTTTATTATTTAGTTGTAGCCTAAATATTTAAATTTGATTCAAGTTTTATTTATTTTTTAATAAAGCTTTTATTTTATTTATTTTTCTCTTCTGCTTAGATATCAAGTACAGTATTATTGTAAAAATTGATTGACAATATATAAGACAAATAAAAAATATATAAAGAAAAAGATAAATTAAGATGAATTTATACGAAGTAAAGTGAAATACTTCCAAATGGTTAAAATCTCACATTTTACGATACTTATTCTGTAAATGATCGTTTTCATAAAGCCAAATTTTTGTGTAATTTAGATCGTTAATTGGCTTTACGGTTCATTTTTTTTCTTCGTATCCTTCTTTCTCCCTTTCGAGTCCGCTTTTTGTTTATCTTGGTAGCTCACACATGTTTCCTTCTGCGCTCTATCTGTCTCCTGCCAAGCTGCAAGCTCGCCTCTCCTTGGGGGTTTCTCGGTCGTCGCGCTGTTTGTTGTGTTCATTAGTTTCGCTTTCGATGTTGCCTTGACGCTGTGCGCAAAAGTTAACTAGTTTTGTGCGCTTGCGAGCGGCAAAGACTAGTACGGAAGTCGGAAGGCTAGATATTTATCTGGCCACAAAACTTTTCTGAAACGCGGAAATTATACAGGTACATTTTCACTCTTCTAAAGAGGTGCATCGTAAATGTCCATTAATATTATGCATTGCCATTAAAACAACTCTCAACAGCAAGAGTACTAGCTGACGGGAGCTTGTCTCAGTATAAGCATAATCGCTTCACTATTTCCTAGCGTAGTCATTCTACATAAACATTTGCTAGTATGGAGTTAAATTAAAGAAAAGTAGTGGAAAGTAACAGAAAAATAACTAAATAACTAATAGAAAAGTTCTGAAATGCCGAACTAGGATTATTTATTTTCGTTACTTAGTTCGTTAAAAAAAATATCAACATTCTTAAGTAAATAAATTAACGATGCTCACCATTTATCTGAGCTTCTAAAAATATATCACTTAAATAAAAAATATTCTAGTAATCGAACCCTCTTTACCCCTCGTAATGTATGTAATGCTGCGTAATGTTGTGGAGGAAGGCAAAGTAAATTTTTAAGTGTTTCAGTAGAATACTTAGATAGGAAGATAAATTCATTTATTGCACAATTCAGTAGAAAAATAGAGATATTTAATTAGTTATTTAATTTTATTATATTTATAGATTTACTGAATCCAAATTTTTAGCCTTTTTTCAATACTAGTTTGCTTACACTTAATCTTTTGAGACCATTAGGCAGATCATTATAAATTCTAATTGCTACTACGCAACTGTTTTAGTTACCGATGTTCCTTGTTATTTTTGGCAAGGGAATACTCTTGTTTCTAGTATTGATTTATCCCAGATTGTCCCAGATTTAGTGGGTAGTTGCTATTACAAAATTCCTTTTACTATAATTATTTTAAGCAATCTGGTTTTTTAGCCTCTTTCTTTATATAAGATCTATTCATATTTACGGTTATTGGGTTAAATATTTCATTTAAAAATGGAATCTTATATTAGAAGAAATTGAGATTTATAATAGAAACTTTGTGAAAAAATAAAATAATGAGCATTAATTTACACTCATTTCTAACAAGTGAATTTATTTTTGCTGGATCTTTAGGATTTCTACGCTGCTATAGTATTTCCTGTGCGATCAAACTGTTAGTTTATATAGGGGCAGATTTTCTTGTTTTAGCTTCCGAAAGAAAGCGAATTTGTCACAGGGTGTTATCAGTAGCTTCTGATATAGTAAATTTAGCTTCATCGATATTTTCTTGTTGCTGTACCGTTTCTTCGTTTCCCATTACTTTCATGTTTTTATGTTTGGCCCTTCCTGGAGTAATATTCTTTGTAAAGAACTAAACTTTATCCGATTGTAGTGCCAATCAAACTTTCCTAAACCTATTGAATAATTTTTAAATTGATTTGATAAAATTTTCAAACTAAATTATTATAACTTTTTATTATATTTTTAGATATTATAAATTCATATCCATAAAGACACTTGATAAAAATAGTTATTTTAATTAGATACATCAAAACATACAATTTCATATACAGTCTACTCATTAACTCTAGAGGCTGACTATGCACTTACTTACTCTACTTAAAAAACTATATGTGTATAAAATAATAAATACTTGAAAATTTTTTAATATACATACACTTTAAGAATACTATCAAAACTGACTATACAAAAGTTACAACGTATGACAAAATTATTGTTATATTATTCACTATTATATTGTTAGTCCTCTTGATTAAGCCATTAGAAATTCATAAATTAAAAAATTTGAAAATGAATTATTCTTCAGATACATATTCTTAATTTTTTATGTCAAACTGTATACTTTCATAATTTTGTTTTAACATTTAATTTTTGGTTTTATTGTTAGTGATTTCTTTTCAAAAGTATAATATTTTAAGCAATCTCAAATTGTAAAAATTATGTTAATTTAGAAAAAGACCCAAGCAAACCATATAGGATACAAAATATTATAGAAATACATTAATTTGCGATAAATAAATTCTAAATATAAACTTTTAATAAATTTATACATCGGTATATATTGTATTAATTATAAGAATATCCAAAGGTAGCTATTTTACCGTCTGTAACAATTCGTTTTGACCTACGTTGATAAAATGGTATATACTAAAGTTGGTTTTCCCTCTTACCTTTAGACATTTTCGCGTATCCTCCGTCGGTATGTATGTACATAGATAGAACGAATTCTGAACAGATAACTCGCTGACTTAACCTTGGCGGGTATTAAATTATTTTTAACAAGAATTAAGTAGATAATTGGCTTAGAATAAAAATATTTTTTAACTTTTCTAATTCGAAAATTTAAAAATTTACTTTCATTTAATGAAAGTGTTACTTTTTATAAAATGATTTTTGTACAAAAATTCTACTAGGAAATAAGTAATTGAAAAATAAGTTATAGTCGCCAATATTTTATTATATATGTTAAAGTTATATAAACAGGCAGACTTGGCCGGAGAATGTGTATATTGAAGAAATATTTTACATACAGTTCAATCTTTCATTTCCCAATCGAGGCGCACTCGTAAAAAGTCTTACATATTATATTTACAATTTATTATACAAGAAACATACTTGGTTTTCATTAAATCAGTATAGTTATTAACTAATTATGCTAAAATTAAAATAATTATCACATAGATAAATTAAGTTTTATTTAAAATATAACAATTGATTTAAATAAATATTACTTAATAATATTTAATAAATATAATTCATAAAATAATAAATTATAATATATAATAATAGTACTATATACACCAAGGGAATAAAGTCTTATATTGTTCCAGAAGGTGGTTACTCGAGGGAATAATTGACTTTACTATCGAGGTGCATATAGTTCTTTATTCCCACCTTAACTGTGGCTACTTATTTCTTTTTATTTTATTTTTTCAATAATTTTTCTATTTTTTCTAATAAAAATGCTAGCAGGGAAATAATGGCCGAGGAGGGCAATAAAATGCCACTTTATAAGCGCTTTTTCAAAGTAAGTGGCCATTATCGTTAAGCTGGGAATAAAATGTATTTATATTACAAACTTTTTTAGATGTACATACGTTATGTTGGCATTATATTTTATAATAAAAAATATATGGATCAGTAATGAAGTTTCTTATTCTGACCTTTATAAAAATTTTAAAATCATTCCTTTTATATTAAGAATATGTTCATATGTTGGCTTATTGATAAGATTAAATGGGGAAAACGCCAGGGAAAACACTACAAAGCTAGATTTCCTTTCTTTTTAAACAAATGCCAATAAGTCCTTGATAGATATAATTGAAATAAAAATAGAAATTTATTATGATTACCCAATTTAGTCGCATAAATATTTTAACATTTTAATGTTGTTATCAGATAATTTACAAACAGCGACTAAAATTAAAGTCTCTTTTAAAAATTTTCTACAAAATATTTTTCAGTTTTATTTTTTCAGTACCGTAAAAAAGGTTAAATACCCAAATTAATATTGTATACTTCGTTAAATCAGCTTTGTAGGAAGGTAAGATTATATGTATAATAATAATTTTAATACGTATAGCATAACGTGTGTGTATTCATAATATGTGGCATCTACTCCAAACTATTGGGGGAATTACCACATTCACGTTCAAAGTTTCAGCTGTTGTTAATTACTAATTAATTAAATTTATCAGAGGGTTGTTATACATTAAATTGATTATTATTTCCATTAAATATTCATGTTATAAAAATATTGTTTTAATTTCGGAAATTTCTTTTTTATGGCATCTGGTACGGACTTTTGGCATCTTTACCTCCACTTTAGCGTAAATAATTGTTTAATAACTTCAATAAAATTCAAAATTACAATTTAATAATTTCTTACTTATAAACGAAAAATATTTCCAATCTTGACATTGTACTGCTTGCCAAGAAATACATCACAAATGCTTATTAGATCAAAATTTTTATGTTGATGGTCGGATCAACGCATACACGAGTCGCCTTTACAGTAATACTGCTTTAAA
>JAPYZA010002511.1:0-20040 GCA_030522685.1 Eupelmus azureus | reverse complement strand
AGTATTTACATGGAGTGCCCGAGAACGTCTATGTATTATAAGAGTAGGGGCTGGTTAGGGCTTTTTCTCGAAGCACATTATAAGAGATAACGAGCGCAGGCACGTAGCAGTAGAAGGATGCTGGCCAAAAATAGCATCGTTTGTTGGAGCTGCGATCCGCCGTTCCACTGGTCATGGTAAACCGCTGCCTGCTTTTCACCTATTCACCGAAAAGAAAATGTGTAAAGAGAAATTTTTGAGAATAACGTTATTTAATATAGAAATTACTCTGATGATAATTTTTAAATTGTAAAGTCGAAAGAATAACTAATTGGAAGCGGTAATCAAGATGCACGACTCAATATATGCGATTCCGTCCCTTACACCTAAGATAAAATCTACTACTTTACCATGTAAGGTTCACATTTGGAAAAATATTTTTCATGGTACGTGTGCATAGTAAGTAAAAAACATTTTATTTAATATTAGCAAATTTTACTTTAACTCCGTCCCTTAAAATTTTTCAAAACAATTAATACATATTACTAACTAATTTCAATTTCATTAATTTAACTAATTTCTATTTTTTGATAAGTGATTAAAATTATTTTTTTAAATTAGAAGTTACTATCGCAAGTAAAACCATATTTTAATGTATCTTGTATTTATTTCTCTGTTAATCAAAAATTTTTCGTACTTAATCCTCCATGAAATTTTCCTTCATTTCCATGGAATATTTTCAGATGGTACTCCGAAATCAAAGTAATGTGAAATTGTCGGAAATGAGTTGAAGTTGCTTGTGCTTGTACACGCGAATCTTGGCAAACACGTTGCATCCAGCTGGCTTTATTTTATCGAGAGATTCTCTAATTTCCTGCTACTGAAAGGTCCTTCAGACAGATAGCATGGTCTGAGATAAAATGATTTTCTCCCGGTGAGAAGTAGTCGCTGTGAACTTTTCACGTTCAATTATATTAAGAAATTCTGATTAATTTTATGCGGTATCGAAATGATTAAAAAATTACGATTGCAAGTACTATCGGTCGCTGTTTTGTCTGTCAAAACGTCAATTAGAAGTTTTGAATAAAATAATTAAGAGACTTAACAATAAAGTTCTTACGCCTCATCTTTTTATTTTGACAGTTGTACATTGGAACTGTAAAAATTCAGACGTAACAAGACGTGACAAGGTATTTACTAACCGTTAAGTACGTGAATGTGTACTACTGCAGTGCTGAACTGGCCAATGGTGCAGACAAATTCGCCGCTATCGCTTTTCTTTGCGTGTTCAATTCGCAGCATTGTCAATAGTTCGTTGTGTGTTCTGAAAATGAATAATGCCATTAATTTCCTTTCTTACTCGTGGCACGTATTTTTTGATCTTACAAGTTGCAGTTTATATTATTCATATGCAAAATATTAATCAACGAGGAAGCTTAGTAATAGCAAATTTCTAATTATGTTAAAAATTTATGTAAATATATGTAGATGTTCCAGGTGTTTGAATTACATACTTTTAGTAAATGTGTGTCCATGTCCGTGAGCGTGAGCGTATGTATGGGTGTGTGCGTGGGTGTATGCGCATGTGTGTGGACTAATTTATCTCGAGAACTATTACTCCGATTTTAATCCAAGAACTATGGTAGAATATTGACTAAAAGTTCAAGGCAATTATTTTTGTTTCATAATCATTCAGTAGAATCGAGCCAGATTCTAGATAAAATATTAATAATATAAGATAAAGTCAAAAATTATATTTATCTTATAAGCGACAATATAATCATCAACAGGTGCTGATAAATACTAATATAAACCTTATAAAATATTGCGAATATATAGCGAATAGTAAATATTTCAGAAAAAAGAAACAAAGATAATAATTTTTGTAAATATTGATAAAACCAATCATTTAAAAAATTTCTCAACTAATTTTGTATAAAAATTTTTTAATATTCTTATAGAAACAATAATTCATCTCACAATAAATAAAAGTACTCATTGGCATATTTATAGCGCTTATCAGACTGGTAGCAGCACTCACCCGTTGACATGATAAACGTTGACGTGATTCGGCAGTGATTCGTCGTTTTTCTTCCACACCGGATGAGGTACTTTTAAGCCAGGGCGCGACGGCCGGGCCATACACGTCAACTCTATAATGCTTCCAGTCTTGTAATAGCGATCTCGCAACTCGTGGTTCGCCTCGTCGACGATTCTTATCTCTGGTGCTACAAGAGTAATTTCAGTTTCAGTTAATTGTTGAAAATAATTATATTAAAAAATATAAAAATAATTTTATTCATAAAAACGCACTTTTTTAAAAATCTTTGTGCAACTGTTTTATGCATTTATAAAAATTATTTTTATTTTGTTTAAATTTAAAAGTTTAATAGATTTTCTCATACGTATCGCACAGTTGTAGTTATGTGTTGCATATTCTATAAGTGTATCACTGCAGTGATATGTTCAGACGAACAAGTATATGCACGTATTGAATAAATTTTCTCTCAGGTGGTACGCGCATACACACAGCTTTTTTATTAACAACGAGAGTGTTCAACCTCTGAATCACAAATTTCGATGAAATTTCGCAAAAATAATTCTTTTGTCCAAAATATGAGATACATGTCACGGTCTTTAATCCAATGAGCCTTGGAGTTCTAAGTACGGCCCATTTAAGCATTACAAGCCCAAAAATATGGTTTGGTTTGATTATTATAACTTGCTTTAGTACATAAAAAGTTATAAATTACCAAAAATTAAACTAAATTGGGTTCGTTAACAATTAACGTTGATTTTCATCGAAATATTTCAAGTGAAACCATATTTTTGGGTATCTGCGATGCTTATTTAGGTCAAATTTGAGACTCCAGGACCCATTTGATAAAATATACAGACATGTATGTCTCATATTTTGAGCCAAAGAATCGTTTTGCAAAGTTCCATCGTAATCTATGACCTGGAGGTTGTAGACTCTCATTGTAAGATCAATTGATATTAAGAAATGCCATTCATAAAAAAATTCATTAGTTTCGCTGCTTTAAGAATTTTTGCTAAAAATAGCTTTAGAGTACTATTATAAAGATGTAAACTCGTAAAAGCTTCGTCATATTTAAATGAAAACTTCAGAATTCTAGTAGAAAAAAACAAATATTTCTTATTAATTTACCTGAAACTCAGGTACTAAAAAAATATTTTCAAGGAGCAACTTAATCCTGAAATTCTTGTATAAAATCTGTAACATTACTAACTACGGATAATCCTTCTTTAAACTTAGAAGATTTCCATAATTTTGAGCGCATGCGCGCATAAATTTCAAAAAATAGCGCACTATTATGCTTGAGAAAATAAATATAATGGAAGAAAAGAAAAGTTTTCTAGGCAGCAGCTGGAGGCGTTTTAACCGGTATTTAAAGCAGCGCGCACATAAAAATACGCACATAATTCTGAGTGCACAAAAAAAAGAGAAAAAGGAGAAAGATCTTTTTATTGTAATTGAATCCTTACGCTCGCGGAATTTAAATCAAGGGTCTTGAACACTGTGCGTAAGTTTGAACGCTGTTTTCGAATGAGAATATTTTCAGTGTGCCGAGCAGAAACTTTCCATTAGGTCGATCAACATGGTGGATACACACGCTCCTTTTTTTCATGCTTAACGACTGGCACGGCGCAGCTAACTCGGGGAAAGTTGCAGACACGTGCTGAGGTTTTTATTTTTTAGTATGCTAAAAAGCCTTCCTGTTTTTAAATTAAATTAAAACTTACAGAGCTGTATACTCTTAAGCTAGACGGATAGTGAATTTCGATCAAACTCTGAATTTTTCACTTTTTCCCTTTTTTCCGAGATGGATAAGTTAACTGCGGTTTGATATTCCGTGAGTTTTAGATGCTAATAGTTGCAAGTTTTTAGTACTGAGAGCTAAAGGGTTAAACGGAATAGACGAGCTAAACATTACGTGTATGAGAAATTTTTAATTAACCTTTGAATCCAGAAGTGCCGAATTTTTGTTCCAGAACTAAATTGTTATTTTTCCTGTCATTTTAAGGCTGCACATAGTGTATATTATATAAGGATTATAGAAACTTAAACAAAAGTTTCAGTAAATTTTCTGTTACTTCATAAAATAAAGAATTTGAATCGACAGCTTTATACTTAAACATAAATTATTAAAAACTGAAATAATAATAAAATAAGTTTTAGTCATGATACGAACTTAGTTATTTAATTTCGGTATTTTAACCACAAGATTTTCTTGTTGCCACACATGTCTGTCATATTTTAGGTCATATGCTCAATATTAAAATGTCCGGTCGTTTTACAACACTGCACGGGTGTAATCTGCATACACACACAAATACATATAGCTCACAGTCATACATACTGGCACGCAAGCAAACATAATTTCATATAAACATTTATTAAAAATTACGTTTCATAATTAAAAACGTAATTTTTAAAATTTTAAATACTTTTAAACATACTTAAAACATATTTTCTGGAAAACTTTTTTTACTGACACAAAGCTTCTTCAGTGAGAAAGCAGAATGAGCGTGTATATCATAATGCCTGAAATAAAAGTAAAAAATGCACGTGCTTGCACAATAAACGATGACTCGTAACTCGACAGACAATGAGTCCTCCGCATGATAATCATAACAGTCAAAAAAGTCAGAAAGAAGCACCGTTTTTGCTAGCATGCGCCAAAAAATGATGGATCACACGTAGGTACGTGAATTGAAGCTTAATTGAATGAGCATCGACACCACATATAAGCGTACGAGGGCTGGAATGGGTACAATAAATATTGTCGGAGACAAAACAAAAGCTGCTACAAATGACCGCAGAGTGTGCATTTCTCTATGATAAATGGGTTGTCACTTGAAAGAGTTGAACGATCGAAGGGGAGCGCTTATCAAATTATCCAAGATTATTTTCCCCGTTGGAATACGACTGCTTATTGAAAGATCTCTGTGAGGAGCTTGATTGAATAAACGTTTTGTGGGATAAGAGAAATGATTCATTTTTATTTTTATTTTGTTTTTTGATTTTGGAATTTTCAAAAGAATTTTTAATTACGGGTCCCACCTTTTTTTAACAGACTTTAAAGAAATAAAATTATGATTTCAAACTGTAACAATCATATTCAACAAAAATACAATAATTAATAACTTTTTAAAGACAGATACAGTTAATATCTTTTTGAATATTTGTTTTGATTTTAAGTAATAAGGATTAGAAATTAAGATGATGTTTACAAAATATATTCAATAGGTTTTATCACTGACAAAATCTTTATTTAACTTTAATCCGTTATTTTCTACAAGTGATGCAAAAAAAAGAATAATAAAAACTTCCATTAAAATACAGTATTTGAATTAAATTAAAATATTTGTTTAAATTTGAGAATCCTCTTATTAATCCATTTAAGCTAAAGTAAATATGAAAATAACATCAATGAATATGTTTCAATGGTAGTAGTTACTCATCCAGAAAGTATTTGTCAAGGGAAGACAGTTTTACGAATAAAATTTTATTCATTATATATACACAGCGATGGCACCCTTATGGAGCAATATCGCGCCCGATAAAAACTACCAAGAAATGGAGTTATTACTAATTAATTAAAGTACTTATCTGATAGTACAACTGATTCTAAAAAAATTTTTTGTAATAATTTGAGCATTACGAATAGGAATGTTATGATAACATTTGATAATAATAATAGTAAATAAAAATGACTTAAGACTTTTCTTTTCTTAAACAAACAAAAAACATTAAAATTTATCTACTTATTATGAAATTATAGGAAAATTGAATATGAAAACTGCAAAAAGTATGTATTTAGTTAATTAAATTAAACTCGACTACGCAACTGAGAATACAATCTTTCTTGGTCAACTAACCCTGGGATACAAGATTAGTTGGTAAAAATAGATATAGCTATAAAAATACAAAAAAGAACCTAATATAAGCATAGTACTTTTATATTTATTATTAAAGTTCTAGAAAAATCAATAAATCAAGGCCGATCTAAAATGAGGGCTAACGTGCCTTCGTCCCCCTATCTAGTAAAATGTAATTTTAATTAAAATAAATCTTCAATTAAAATTTTGGTTTAATTAGGATTTTGGTTCAATTAGGATTTTGCCTTTTTCAGAATATATATCCAATCAAAATTAATCGAAAAATTAACGATAATATTAATAGATGATAACTTTTAAATTTCTAAATCTCCATTTGATTTTGTTTTTTCTTTATTATTAAAAATTAATCTGTGTAAATATATTAAATTTTATATAAAAATTAATTAAACCATATTTTACCTAACGGTAATGAAAATTTATTGTGATAATTACAAGAGTTTATTATTGTCTAACAAAATATACTAATAACTCTTTTTTATTTTTTATAGCTAATTTCAAATTAAAAAAAAATAGTTTTCGGCTTGTTGTAGTTGACTAGGTTAAAATGATATTTTTTCAAAATTGTAAATTGAATAAAAAATGGTAACTTTTGTAAAGATAGTAAAGATACTACAATATGAATTCTTTAGTATACAACCATCATGGTCGAGTGATGTATGGAAATTATTTTTTGTATGATTTATATGAGATACAGAATTCGACTTTGTACTTGTCTGTCCAATATAAAAAAATTATTATTAACTAAATTATTTATCGTAAATTGAAATTGAAAAAAATTAATTTTCAAGATTCTCGATGATTACAAGATTTTATTATCTTAGAACTGCAATATAGAGAGAAACCTTTTATTGAAACTCGAATTTATGAGATAAAATGCTCCATTATAGACGCAATCGTCGTTTATTTTTAATGGTCGCTCGGTAGAATATTTTAATTTAGCGATCAACTACTATAAACATAAGAAAAGTACTATTAAGTACTATTAACAGAATACTTAAAAAACAGAAGAAAAGTAGTATTAACATGTTCGAATTATTGATCTGAAACAAGCGCTGAAGCTGTATTCACTAAATCCTTCAGTAAATTAAGTTATAACGCCTAAGGAAAAAAAGTGCCCGCATCAAACATGCTACTTGACTATTGCGCGTTTCGCCTTTTGGCTGGCTTGCTTGGCTAAAGTTCAGCGACCACTTAAACGGATTAACGGCAAGCAAACTTTTCTTCGCCCGCTCTTTTTCAGCTCCATCCCCCCCTTCTCATCCCCAGCCTGTCTACCTCAACCTATCTATCTATATTTCTCTCTTTCCCGGCCACTTTTTGTTATACGAGCAGTGCAGGCCAAGTTCTGACGAATAAGTGACTACGAAAAGTTGCATTCTGGGGCTAAAGCACGAATAAGACTCGGGGCGAAGTAGCTCTTTTGCCCTTTTCGTTAGAGAGTTCTAATGACTCTTTCGGTAAACGTTGTTTTTTCCTATTGACATGATCACTGAGTTACGCATTTAACTACTTCCTTTAATATTCTTGCTCTTAAAGAAACGACTTAGCGAAGCGTATTTGTGTTTCTTTTCTTTTGAAAAAGTCGACTGCCGTTTTAATGAATCTACCGATTGATTAATTAATTATGTTTAAAATGTATTTAGCTGCAATCTCTACAAAGATAAAATAAAATAAATTTTAAATAAGCCTTTATACACTTTTCAGTTGAATTATTTTACGGTAAATGTCTTTTACTGATAATCAGATAAAATTTAAAAATAATTTTTTAAGTAATAACTCATTACTGCAATAATTATTGATTACTAATTATGACATACATTTTACTTTGCTCCCATTTACCCGATTACTAAAGGTTTAATTTTATGACGTATTAAATTTCTCTTATAAATATAAAAAACTTTTAATTAACATATTAATTATTTTATATTCCAAAAATAGTTCTTTATTTTCATTTTCTTTACATTCGATATTTTAATCTAAAATTATTAAAAATGAAAAAGCTTTAGTAATGAAATAATTTTACTTATAAATAAATTAAACCCGCTAAAACTTGGTAATTGAGATAAAAAAAACTTTATCATAAGCAGGTAAGTATCAAGTCAAGTCATACGAGGCCAAAAAGCTTTTGACCTCATTTTTATCAAATTCTCCATTAAAAAAAACATCACTCAATAACCCGCAGCTGAACCATTCCTTCTCGATTACTCGCCCTTTAAAATATTTTCACAGCCTCCTCTAATTTCTCGGCATTGAAAAAAAGCCCCCTCCCACCCCGGTAAGAAAGCTTTTCATTATTCGCAGGCTTGCGAAGAAAAGTCATCCTTAATCATTAAAAGCTTCCCTCTTCCATGTGAGCGGCCACAAAGGGTTCGCTCGATTTACCTAGAATGGTGACGTTAGTCACGAGCATCCTGGGCGGATACGTGTTCACTTGGCAAACGTACAAGCCCCTATCCTCCTTCTGAATAGATGAGATCGCCAGTCGCCAGTTGTTCGGGTACTTGAACCTCACCTTGTAGCGTGGATCAGCGATGTGCGTCGCATTGCCGACTGTGAGTAGGGCACGGTCCGGGCTCTGCCGGATCCACATTACCTGGGTATGGAAAAAAGTCCGTCAAATTTATTGATATTTTTTTAATCCAATTGTTAAAATACATGGCTAATAATGTGTTTATAATAATAATGGTAATAACAGTTCGTTATTCTAATCGGTATATTTTACTTGCGTTAAACAAATACTTTTGATTAATGCAAATTATATTGATTGAGCCAGAGGTAGTATTTACGATGCCTTGAGCATATGCATTATAAAGAGGAGAAATTGATAAACCAGATATCAAATCCACATTGGGTTAATATTTAATTTAAAAGTTAATTTGGTCTGTTTGTTACAATGCTTACTCTTTTGCACGAATAATCATGCATGAGTAATTTGCTGCATCATTCAGAAACCAATATTACATCTGGAAATGCATTTATCACATAATTTAATCAGATGAAGTTACAAGCTCTTGTAATTTTAAATTTCGTATTAAAAAGTTCTATAAAAATAAAATGAAGAAATTAAAAACAAATACAATACAACAAACAAAGGCTTACTATATTATTTATATTGTTAAAAAAAAACATATTTTTTGCAGATATCATATTAAACGATAGTACTGAAATAAAATAATGTTTAATATGAAAAATATAGATTTGTTTGAAATATTACTACACAGGAACAGGGAAATAACAATGTGAATGCTTTAAAAAGCAACAAGCTTTTAAAAAGCAATATGTTTTGTAAGTTTTAATAACATTTTTTTTTCAAAGATAAATATACGATTGTTTAAACTCACACAAATTCGTTCATTGTTTAACTTAAAAGTAATATAACAGATGGATAACTGCTAAATTCATGTAATTGTATAAAATAAGGTCAGTATAATATACTAAAGGTCATCAACCATAATGTGCATATAAATTGAATTTTATTTTAATGTTGTTATTTAGAAAAGCCGTAGTAGAATTGTATCTCTAGATGAAAAGAGATTGCGAAAGTTCAGTAATACTTGCTCTTCGAGTAGTAAAAGCCTCATGATTAATATGCGCAGGTTGCGCGGCTGTAATCTGCTAATTACCGTTTTGCCGGCGAGCATGACGACGCGGCAGTCGAGGATGGCGGTGTCCCCGAGGTGCGCGACGTTCTGAGAGCTATTGATCTTCTGACCCTCGGTGTTTTCAAAGTAAGGACCCCTGTGTGCAATGTGGTGATGCCTTAACCGTGGGATCTTGTGGCGATGATGATAGCTGGCCGACTTTTCTGGAACACGACAAAAGATTTTCCATTAGTGGTGCCGGAAGAAAGAGAGAGAAACAGAGAAAGAGAGAGAGAGGAAGCATCATCATCTTCACTCACTCCAGCGCCGTCTTTCTCGGTTTGAAGGAGTTCTGAAATTTTCTCGAGTTAAGGAGGCGCGCACGAAGAGTGGATTGTATACAGACCGGACCGTAACCTACTTTTCGAGCTTCTTTGTCGCAGAAAGCGGTGCGAGGGTTTTTTGCATTTTGAAAAATGCTTATTATAGAATAGACTATGACAGACTGGTAAACTGTTTCGAGGAAACTTATTTCTTCCTTAGGTTGTCGATTGCGAAAAACATAAATATTTTCATGATCTATTAGTACAATTGTTGGGAATATAATTAATAAAATCAAAATCTTTTCAATTATTTTAATTTTATGTGCACTATTAAATGCTCATAAGTATAGTTTTGCTACGCAAAGAATATTGTAAAGTTTTTTTTAATGCACAAATTACGTAAGGTCATTATTTACTTGAATTTTTACAACAAAAAATTTATTTAAGAGACAGTAGATCAGCATAAGCAAAAATTTATAGTTGTAATAAATTTATAAATTTTCAGAATGTGGTTTGTGTATTTCAATAGTAGTTTTCGATACAAAGACGAGAAAGGGATTTCAACATCGTGTGGACTTTTGCGCCCGAGCAAAGCGAGCGTGAAAAGGTCACATGAGGTAGAAATCACATTCTCTCTCGAGTATCGAACACAATTTTTTCGCACGAGGTGCGTAAAGCTTGTTTTAACACACGCATTTTTTCCGAGCAGGCGGAAATCGTATTTTATACCACGAGAGCCTAAAAATCATGTTAAAGTTATGATTTTGAGGTTAGAGTGGTATAAAGATATGTATATATTCCTATTCACAAGTCTTTCAGTTTTTCAAAATCACTTTCTGAAACTATTTATTGTCTTTCACAATCGATTGGAAAAAAATTTCCATTTTCCAAGAGTGAATAAGAAACCTTTAATTAAAGTAGAATATAAAAAAAATTTGAAAATTCAATCTAAAATAATAGTAATAATGGTACTAGTAGTATTAGTTTTGTTTATAATTTGATTTCTTTCTTAAAAAATATTTTCAAAAGTTCATTAAATTTTTGGTTACTCCTTTGACTATTTACTTTCAAAAGAGCGAAAAACAAAACAAAAAACTGATAGAAAATATTTAAAGTATAAATAACGTAGTCAATATCTCTCTAAATGTCATTGAAAAGTGATAATCCGAAGTATAAAGAAAAAGCATTTTTCTTTCGAAAATAAAATTTAAAACGCTTCTCTGATATCCTTCGACAAAGAACAGCAAATAATACAAGTCCACTTGCGAATGTGTGCGCGTATTGCTCGTTAAAAGGAAGCAGCTTGGAGCAATCACGCTGGCAGGGGGGGGGGATGAAAAAAGAAAGGGCGCGTGTAAAAGCCAGTCAGAGGTTAATGAGCGTTGCAGCGTTATACCGTACATCACGGCTTGAGCGCATCAACACCCGAATACTGATTCGAGCGCTCGCTTTTCTGGAGAAATGGCGAGTAAGACCAAAAAAAATTCCCTACATCAAATGCGGATAAGGAATTCACCGCGCGTTCTTCCTCGATAGAATTCCTTTAATCTAAACGCAACTTAAATCAATTACATATTGAGAAATGTCTGGTTGCTCTAATGTAATGTTTCGTATTACTCTAGTACTTTAAAAACTTAAACAATGTTATTATAGAAGAATGAGTTGTAATTAGCTATTCACGATACCAAAAAATTTAATTAATTTCAAGAAGTAACAAGATAACAAAATTACTTTTAATTTGTGACTGTAAAAATTAAGATTTTTTAAAAAATGCGTTAGAAACACGCTTTGAAATATTGTGAGTCAAAATAAACCGTTTTTATAAAATAGTTGCGTATGCTGTGGGTGTGCGTATCTTTTGTATCCACATGTATATATATACGCAGTAGTCTACCTTTAAAAACATTCTCTACGCTCAGGGGCTAACACGTTCTCCTGCGCTATTAACCGTACTCGTTACACATGGCACTATCTTGTTTGCTTAAAAACAAGTTTGTTTGTTTTAATCCATAAGAGCTTATCTTTTTATCAAGACTTATAATTAAAAAAATTCAACTGGGACTCCGGTCTCAGATGATAAAAACGCTGGGATACGTGTCTCGTATTTTTGACAAAAAATATTGTTGTAAAGTTTCAGCTTTCACGTATTCTTTACTCACCTCGTTAGTTGGAACAAAATGTTGATTCTTATGCATTTTTACAAGTAGCATTCAAATACAATTATTTAAACAAGTAAAAAACATCTTTTCGCAAAACATATTGTTTCCAAAATATTTTGGTAAATTGATCAATTACTTTTTTATGACGAATTTTTCCTTGTCAGAAAAATGTATGAATTATTAAAAAGTTATAAGCTCAAAAAGTTGTTTTCCTGACAATTTTTAGTAACATTAGTAATCGAGTAGAAAAAAGTTATTTATTTATTGATTTATTTTAAACTAAAAATTCGTAATGTTTTATTTATATACGTGTAAATAGTTAGTTTATAATTTAAAAGCAAACAAATTGATATGGATTACCTTTTGTTATTATATAAATAATAGACTCTAAAGTTAAAATATCAGCTTGTTATTTGTTACATCCATTACAATTACAGAATGTTAATATTATTGTTCAAATGACATTTTCAAATTTTTTAATAATCAAATTCATTCGCAATTCCAAAAAAGCAACGACGTATAAATAAATAGTTTATCTAATTTATACATAAGAACTCCCGTAATTTTGTTTTTGAGATCAAAATGAAGCTTATAAAGCTTCAAATTATAAACGATTCAAAAATTAGCTACTGCTATGTCTTTGAAAAAGGATATAAATTCGAAAAAGATATCTTCACTGAGATAATTTTTTGTTATAATACTTTTTTTCTTCTTTTAAATTCATAGCATTTCAACAAAAATAAATATATAATAGTAATTTTTTTTTGTTCATGTACTAGCTTGTACTGCCTACTCCTTTTTCAAGTCAATGAAGCAATATCCGTCTGGAGTGCTGCAAGCGCGCTTTAAGCAGTAGCAGTCTGAAAAAGACGAGATTTCTTGCAGCTACGAGGACTCGAGACTGCGCGTAGAAATTCCCCGTACAGGGATAACCTTTCTGTATAATACTACGGAGAAAAAGAGAAGAAATGAGAGATGACGTTGGATACAACAATAAGTGCTGGGTTATCCGTAAGAGCAGTAATTTATTTTTCTCGAATTCGGGATTAGATTGTTTAGTCATTTTTCATGAAGTACTAGAATGAAAATTATTATTATTTAAAATGCTTAATGGATCGGAAAAATATTAACTAATTTTCGAAAGCTCTGCATTATTTAATACGTAAGCTCATTTAAAATGGAAGGATGAACAAATTTTCATTATGATGTATTTATTTATTCATGTAATTATCTTATAGAATTATAAATTATTACTAATGTTTTTTCTTTATACATGGCATATTTTTATGAATATTTCAACTTATAATTGATAAATTAGATAGATCTAAACATTATTATCAGAGCCATTTTTATTTGAAAAATGTTTCCTTAAAATCACCCTAACGGCACTTACATTATCTTCGAGTCAACGTGTAGGTACAGACAAGTGCTATGCACCAGGGCCGACTCAACTACAAATATGTATTGATTATGCTGACTTTTGCTATCCTTTTATATTATATTCACATTATGCCCAACAATAAATAGATAGATAGATAAAGTTTACTCACATGTACATATTACCAAACAAATTTAATGATTTAAATAAGCAAAATAATAACATAATTATTGGAGAAATTTTGAAAAATGTTTTATTTAATCACCATTGGTCCTTTGAAGTTTCTTCACAAAATGCGGGTTTTTTTATGACAATGTAATTATTGAAGATTTTTTAAAAATATTTTTTCACTATATCAAAACCTGGAAAACTTAGTAATTAATATTTAAAAATAATTGAACTACTTAAATTATATTAAATTATTGGTAGGACGTCATATAAACGTTTATCTAGAGAGCATTCTCAAAGCCAGTCAAAATGAAAAGGATTAAGTACTTGAATCTTGGAGATACTATAGCAATCAACTCTTCTTTGTTGTCGTAATAAATGCTCCAACAAATACGTACACAAACATGTTTTAGCGCACGCATTCAATTTCGACGCGCGTCTGTATTTCGGAGGTCTGTAATAAACTTCGGTCACGCTTCTAATTCGGAATCTATTTTAGGGTCGAAAGGAACGTGCGTAACAGCTTCGTGCTTTGGGGAACATGATTTCAAGATTCTGCGGTGGATGCGACTAATCTGTTACAGCTGCCAGTCTTAATATTATTATTTTATTAATGCAACAAATCTTTGTTAGATCATTTATTAGATATAAAATTTGATAAGCCTTACGTCTAGAATTAATTCAAAATGAGAGCAACATTTACAAGAATATGTTTAGAAGATAGAATTATACTAAAATGGAAAAAAATAAACAAAAGTGGTTAAAAAATAAAGCAAACATTTTTCAAAATATTAACTTGTAAGATCAAAGTATACATTAACGATATAGCAAAAAATAATTTTTTTATTTTCTAAATTGTTTCTAGCACTTAGAAAAATTTGAGACAACATTTTCAAATATTTTAGTACGCACTTTATAAAAGTATCTTACAAATCATAATAAAAATGCACGAATCATAATAATGACTTGTCTTTTGGTAATGTATATGCAGAGCTATAAATATAGAAAGTGATATTTCTAGGTAGTTTTTTGAAGGCAGAAGAAATCATCTAATGGAATTTATGAATATGTTGGGTCTTAATAAAAAAATTACATTATTTCTATTGGAAAATTCTTTTTATTTATGAATATTAAAAGATTTAAAATATGTAAAGGATAAAGGAAATTCGATGATTTAGATTAATCTCCGATTTAAATTTGAAATACACTAATTCATAGTTCACTAGTTTTACACATTTGTAATTATTCTAACTTATAATTATTAAACTTATTATCAAAAAGTAATTTTATTCATTAGTTAAAGATTCATACGATATTGTGAATTATTTAAAATTCATTTCTTTCCAACAGCATTGATAGTGTGTTGATAGACATACTTCTCACTGCTGTAGAAAGTCGTAATAGAAAAACTGTAATTCTCTGCGAGGAGAACGGGTAATCGGATTAGGAAAAATAGAAAGAAAAGTAAGGAGAGAGGATTTTCGCATTTTATTCCGTGTAGGAAGATTTAGCCCCGAAGAGCCTTTAACAAAAATGTTTTATTCGATCATTTCCGAAAGGACCTCGAGTACATTGAATCCTGTTCTAGATTTTCTTTGGAGTTCTCGAAAGAGATAGACTGATAGTAAGGTAACTCGCCTCCGGCGTACATCGGCCAACTTTTCGAGCATCAATTACGGAATCTTCAGAACTTCGCCCTGATGTAGTCGAGCCTGGCCATTTTCTTCAATTAAGTATCGCGAGAGAGTGAATTATGAAATGCTTTTATACGTCAAATAGGTATGGAAAATCAAGGCCGCACGGTTAACTTTGTGATTTAATGTGGCGCATCGAAAGCCGCGGTCGGACTTGCCAGACCGAGAATCGCTCGAACTTTAAAGGAGTTGAGCAGTCATGCGGTTTATTTATACGCTCGGAGATGGGGATTTGAATATTCGGATTGCTAGAATTATTTGAAGCGTTGAGAGATGTAGGAAATTTCAAATAATGAGCATTCAATTTGGATTTTACGATATTGCTTTGCATTCACATATTTTTTACAATAAGAAAATAATTTATTGACTTTCGAGATTTTCTATTTTCTCTGATTAAAATAGATTAGACTATTAGGGAACAATTTTTGTATTTTCTCTGATTGAAATAGATTAGCCGATTAAGGAACAATTACATTAAGCAATAATACGATTTTACTCTGATTATAATTGTATTAAAGTTTAATCAGCTCCGAGAATTTTCCTTATTTCAATTATTCTATTATAACCGAGTAAAGTTATGTCCTGGTGTCTCAATTAAATTACGAACTCCACTTTGCGTGTGATTGTGTATAATAAATTGCGCGGAAAAATTTAATATCTCCTTAATTTTTTGCCTTCGTGTACAGAACTTCGTATATTTTAAAAAAGCGCTTATTCATCGCCGAATAAGATCGTAATTCACCTAGAAAAGTATTCACTACAAAAACTGGAATTTTTTATTTCACACTGAGTGTTGATACATCAGAATAAGTAGGCTATCTGAAAACGTAATTTATATCTTTAAACAATAACGAATAATTCATTAATTACATTAATAACATTATTATTTTAATTACATTAGTTCTAGCAAAATATTTATATCGATTATATAATTTCAATCAGTTTCATAAACAAACATTCGATCTCACCTCTATATTCTTGTTAACTTTCTAATTTTATCATACCTTTTGTTTTTCTCTTGAAATTTATTCGGAATACTAAGATTTTCATGAATTTTCATTCGAACACTAGTAAACTCGATGAAGAACAACAACCCGCAGCCTGTTCGCTTATCTGACTTAACCATTGTCGAAGACGACGTAGACATAAGAAGAACGAAGTACCAGAAAAAACTGACTGATCTGAAGGAAGTAGATAAAAATACATCCCTGGCAACTCGGTATTTCGCTTTTTCTGCTGCAATCGGATGTTAAGTTTTTTCGAGACTTTCAATTACTCTTTGCTCGCGCGAAAGGCTATATGTACTTTCTTGCACCGAATATATATATATATATATATATATATATATATATACATACACATGCACACACTCGCACACATATATAATTTGTATTCGGGCGAATTCGATTGTCCTCACCTTCCGTCTAACCGATTCAGCGGAAAAGGGAGAAAAGCGGGGTAAAACCAGGGCCACGGGGAAGAACCCATGAGGAGTTCAGGCGCCTTCATTTTTCCTCGGACCGCTTTGGCAAATAAAAGAAGAAAAGCGTAGCACACGGTCTCTCGAAGAATTTGTTTTTCGTTCGGTTTCAGTTGATGATTTTTAACGGAAAGCTTGATGTATTTGAAAGGAATTATTTTTTTTTGTATTTCATAAAAATTGTATTTTTCAAAGTACTTAATAAATTATGAGCAAGCCTGACTGTCTGTGGATTGCCAAACGACCCGGTCCAAAAGCTCAATCCCTGGGCCGTTTGGCCTGCCTACGAGTGACCAATAGTTACGAAGCAGACTGCATAAAAGCGTGCGCAAATATGAACGTTCATTCTCTCGTCATCGATCTAACGACGCGCATTACTAGAAGTTATTTATATAGTATCGCGAAGAAGTTGTAGTTGATCCGAATAAGTGTAAATCCACGAACAAAGGCGAAACATTGTAAAATATTGAAAGTGATAAATAAATTATCTTTTCACAAAAATCAAAGTGTAACCGCGAAATTGAAACTTCCAAAAATCCTCTCGAGCCTCTCCAAGATTAACGGTCGTAGTATAACGTGACGTCCACTTTGCCAATTATGAATTATTTAGTATTGATAATTAATAATTTATCGTTTTCTTGTTTTTACAATGACAAATGAGTGGCGACCGTAAAACTAGCACAAAGACCTTGCCAGACGACGAAATTAGGTCTCACTGATCACGGACAGTGAATTATCCATCCGTTGCCTGCTCACAAAATCTTCACTAACTTTCATATAGATTTAAATTTTTCGAGTTAAAAAATAGTATTTGTTTCTTTGCAAATGTTTTAGTTTTATTCTTTTTTGTTGTAAGGATTCATAAATCGTTAAGAAATGATAGAAAAACTGTCATAATATATCGTAAAATTCGAAAAAGCTTTATGCTAATCAATTACCAGCGTATTTTGAGCTTGCTTTGATTAAGTCCATTGCGTTTCTTATGAAAGCTATTTAATTCAAAAATATTGTTAATAAAAACTGAAATTTTTTTTTGAAAATTTTTGGTACTATATTTTAATAAATAATTTTTTTTAATAATCAAAAATTTAACTTATTGATTTCAGTTGTATAACAATATTTTATATAAGGTGTTATAATATAATGAAAATAGTTTGTATAAACGCTGTTCTATTATTTAGATTATTTAATAGGATATTAAATTAGTGCATTGAGATTTACTTGATATTTGTGGTATAATGTGCCCTAAATGCGTACTTAAGTCATAGTTATCATGACCTAATTATAGCTTATTATTGCGCACTATGTCTGATCAATTTCACAATATAACTAATGCATTACGAAAATTATATGTTCGATAAAGTACTGTGGTTTCAATCACAGATTCTCATTCAACAATTTTTTACTATATTTTACATTAGTATACATTACTATACTATACATTTTATGTCAAATCAAATAATGAAATTTTTTTATAATCTTTTTGTGAATGAGCACCTTTAAACTTGAATAAGCTCAGAACTATTGAATTTTATACAAAATACGATCTAAATAATTATATGGCATTTTTAAAAAAATTGTAATACTAAATTTTGGCTGAATTTTGAATCTATCTATAAAAGCCGATATAAGTGTATACGCCATCATGAATTTCTCATTTTGTATTATTGCTTTGCCCCAGACATTTAAAAAGAGTTTTTTTTTATTTTGGATTCAAGATCTATTGCGAGTATTTAAAATTTTATAAAACTGTATAAAACAACAAATATTTTCTCTTTAAAATAATATACCTATAAGTATAGTAGTAGTATAGAGCAACGTCAGGTCAGCCAATTTTGTTTAGAAACAATGATAAGCGTATACAAAACGCAGTATTAAACTCAGATCGAAGGTTATGGAATTTATTGCTTAATTATTTCTTCTCGCACTTTCTTAAGCATTTAATTACTTTTGCATAATCAATTTTATTTTATATTCAATAAATTTACCGATATTTTTGCAGGCTGGAGATTTGGAAAATTAACAAATTTTCAAACAGATTCCTAAATTTACATAAAATATTTATAATACATATATTTATAAATGTACGTATGTAGTAATCTTCGTACAGGAATATACTTCGATTAGACAAAATTTTTAAGTAAATATCTTTTGACCGAAAGAGGGTGCATAAGTGAAGTGATCTTAATTATTTTTTGTGATATTTTATTATTTATCTTTAAAATATCAATAACAAGATTAAGTTCAACCTGATTATTTTGGTAATTACTTATTTTCTTTTAAGTTATCTATAAATAAATCTAGATAGTCTATTATGTGATTAATATTATAAGTGATTAAATAAAAATCTATTGATCGCTGCTAACTATTCCGGTTTACTTTATCTTGTCACCGTTTCGGAGTATATTTGAAGTTCCTATTGAAATTTTTTTCTAATATGTATACAAGAACATATATACGGTTGTTCATGAATATTCTAAGTGTATACTCGCTGCAATTTAAAAGGGAAAATGCGAATTTCTATATATAAGTTTTAATAATAAAAGTAGAATAATTATAGGATATTTTTTTTTTTTTTGAGTACTTTGTGGCTACTAGGCGCGCTATCTGGGAAAGAATGGTTGCCTGTAGAAGACGGCTGATTTGTTCAGCTCGCAGTTTGATTGGATTTATACGGGAAGCATTAATTAAGTTGGCGATGCAATAATTTGCTCTCTAAATTTAAATTAGCAAAATTGACTGATACATTCTGAATATTCATAATTATACAGTTAAAATGTAGCAAATAATCAGTATAGTTGCAGCACTTAGCTATAAAATAGTGGATTTTCTCTGGTTTAAATTTGAGCAGTAGCCAATTGCCGAAATTTTGTAATTACTATTCTTGCCTTAGATTTTCTTAAAGATAGAAGATATAATGAGCTTTTTATAGGCCTTGGCTTAGGCAAATGCAACAATAATAAACGTTTTTTTTTATATAAGTCTTCTTATAATTATGCGGTTTCTAATTTTGAATACATACAAAATAAAGTTAGATTCAGAAATGATGACTAATGGTTCTCAATATTAAACAAAAATTTTAATTTACAGAGGATCGCACGTATAACGGACTGACGTTACCGCTGCGCAATTCCACCGTATGTAAATACGTGATTCGCGGAGCGCTCGCTTTTTTTCCTCCTCAGAAAGCCGAACGATCGACCTCGTTTCAACTCTTGGTATTATTTCAATCGTTTGATTCTCCATTTATTGACACTGTAAAAATATACAAAACTATAGAAAATTATGTAAAAGTACATTTCGATACTTATGCGAGAACGTGATTTTAGCATCGCGGGGGCGTTTGCGCCCGA
>JAPYZA010002510.1:0-17538 GCA_030522685.1 Eupelmus azureus | reverse complement strand
AATCACATATGATGATCCATACTTAGTTTACAGATTTTGATCAAAGCGGTTGAGCGATCCACTAAGTTTATGATACAAGCTTTATTCAATGAAAATTAAACACATATCCTATGTGAATTCAATAGTAAATACAGCCTTTAAGCTGCACAAATATATGTATAAATGGTGTATAAATAGAGCGAATTCGAATCCTGTAATACAAACGCGCAAAGTCTTTCATAACGCAACCGACTCAGATTTATGAATCGCATTGAATAGCACTTTCATACTCCATAAAGCTATCTGTCTCAGAACAAACAGACGCCCACTAAAATCAATTATACAATCCGAATTTCTTATTCCTCCCCTTTCACCGATAAGCCAACACTTCCTACCCTCTAGACTCGAACCTTCAAAGGCCGAGATAAAGCGAAATGCATAGAGAACTATATAAGAAAGCGAGGAAAAAAGGAAATGTCAAAATTATAAGCGCATTACGATTCCACGGAGAGCGTCGGCCGATATCGCGCGCTGCGGCTAATTTCGCATTGCGGCCACGGCGTGCAGATTCAAAAGAGGAGGACTCCACAATGAGACGGCTGGAAAGGTGGGGCGGAAGGGAGGCAGGCAGAGGGAGAGAACGAGAGTATAATACGCAAGCGAAATAAAGAGAAACAGAGTAAGCGAGCCGGGAGCGGCGCGAGAGGATGAATTTTTTTAGGGACCACCTTGAGTTGGGACTTTTTTGATTCTTTTTGTTTTGCTTTTTCGGATGGATTTTGCGTATTGTATTTTTCTGAGAAATCTTTGCTGAGTGTGCTCTGTGGATTGGAATAATTTGAGTGAATAAATTATTCTGTTTTTTACACTTTTTGTACGAAAGAAATGTGATAATAATTGTATAGTAACAAGATCAGAAAACCGGGATTAAAAACATTTACAGCATGTTTACATCTATTCGTACAACTATTCCTGCTATTTTTAAAATTTTCTATTATGCAGTATAAAAAACAAAAAACAAAAACTAAAGTCACCTGTCAGCTCGCTCGTTCCAATTTTTCGCAAACACCTACCCACGCAAAACAAATGGAACTTTTATCAATAAATTCCTGCATCCGCAAATGCAAACCACCATCGCCTCATTCCTGACCAGAAAAGAAACCCTCATGTAAGCTCCAAGCCCCCAAACGAAAACAAAGCGAAAAGAGAGTCAAAAAAGAGAAAGTGACTGGCTCGAAAACTCATTTATTATGCAGAGGTGTAGCTTCCTACATACACAGAGAGAGAGAGAGAGAGAGAGAGCTCAGAGCGAAGCACGCGCAGAAGAGAGGAGAGAATACGCCAACGCAACGCGGCACGCCCACGCGAGAGTTCGGAGCTGCGGTGCGGCATTAGCTGCGCGCGGCGGCTCTCAAATCACTCGGCTGCGCTTCGCTCCGGGAATTATCAAGATTCGCACTCTCGCCGGGCGCGAGCGACGCCTTGATAGGGATACCAAGAACTGGCCGAGCACAAAAGTGTCATTTGCTCGCGCGGCGAGAATTACGGCTGAGCAGTGAATTAAGACTTTTAGGGGTAAAGAGGTGGATTGCTTTTGATTCGGCCTAGATTTGATTGCGTCTGATGAGTTTGATTTTTTAATGAAACTTTTTCAGTGCGGTCTCAATGATGAATGATTTTTAACACTAGACTAATTAGGTTAAACGTTATTTAACGTCGAGGTTAATAGGTAATTATTTTAGTAGAGCACTTTCCTGCCTTTTTAAATTACAACATAATAAATAAATTTACTTTTATTTATAACAGTACGATTGCTGAAAAAAAACCTCCAGCACAGTCCGCTGCTTTATATTTACAAGAAAAAACTGACAAGCTGCAAGCAACAAATTCCCAGCTAAACCCGGCAGCCTGACGCAGCCGACCGCACAGGCACGCGTAAAAAAGTATAAAAATCCGGTCGCTCCTATATAGAAAATCCAGGCGAGCCGCTTAAAATCCCGACGGCAGCTTCCACACCTAAATCCGCGACAAAACCTCCCGGTAAAAATGGAAGCACGCATGGCCGGCCGCTACTATATGTACATGGGTGTGTTCCGCGCGTGAATTCGATTCGTTCCACCTGTTCGCCGGCGTAACGCTGGGCCTGTATATCGGCCTGTTGCCATCTGGACGTTGAAAAACGCACTGTGGCTTCTTGCAGTGTAGCTGGGCACGCGATGCGTGAAAGGTATTTGTGCGTCGATGGCTATCGCTCCCGACGGATCGATGAATTATGGAGCTAATTATGGGGCTAAGTTGGCTGGTTGCGTTTTCTTCTTTATCGCGGATGGCTTATCTTTGGCTGTTTGCCAAATAGAAATGGGGTTTTGAGGTATCGATGGAGAAGCTTTGATTTGACGGGCGTCGGAGAGAAGATTTGATCGTTAGGCCGATCGGTGGGAATAGCGGGCTCGGTAACCGAGGTGTGGCTAAGTGTTCTCGTATAGCTGTATCGTCCGCTTTCAGTTTGGTCTGTAACTGATATTTTCGTTTTTATTACTATCGATCGATAAAAAAGATTTAGCAGAGTATCGCTGTTATTGACGTTTAAAGCTAATTAACAGTTTAACGGCCCAGTGGATCGTAAAGGACGTAGTATTAATGATGCGCTAGAGTTTATTAAATTTATTGGGCTATTGCCGCTGTTGTTATGTAAATTTGTTATTATAGCTGTTATCACAAATTGTCGCGTGCACGCGGGGG
This sequence comes from Eupelmus azureus, assembly GCA_030522685.1. Classification (NCBI taxonomy): domain Eukaryota; kingdom Metazoa; phylum Arthropoda; class Insecta; order Hymenoptera; family Eupelmidae; genus Eupelmus; species Eupelmus azureus. The sequence continues at coordinate 14,817 of JAPYZA010002510.1, read as the reverse complement.
ATCTGGATTGGGCTCGCAAGAATTCGAGAAATTTGTTGGTCGCGTAATTCGATCGATCGACGAATTTAACCCGGTAATGTTTATATGTTTCTATTGCGTAGGTGGTGTAGAGGGAATATTAAGCTAATGACACCACCGGCTGCGGACTGCAAATGTTCTCGATTTCATTGTAAAGACAAAAAACGCGGAAAATATTAATTATTAAATATAAAAATTCTTTTTCAACATTAAATTTGCGTAGGAATTGTACGTATACTGTCAATCAAATAATTATTCAAATAATTTCATTAATTAATTTCAGACAAATAAACAAAGTATTCACTTATCTGAAAATCACAGTTCGCTTAAAAAAATATTATTTAACCAATACATTTATCACTTTTATTGAAAGAAAAATTCAAAAGAAATTCCAAGCCTACAAAAACCCAGAACCGAAACAAAGCACCAAATCCACAACTAAACCAGCCGTCCTAATTACCCGTGCGTACAAAGCCAGAGCGCATAGCTAAGCCCATCACCTCAACCAACAAACAACACCTTCCAATTCAGGTCACACACAGAGGCCACATTTTTCCGTGTACACAGGCCGCCCCCTAAACGCATCAGGCGAGCGAGCCATTTGTTTCTCCGGGCGATGCGCACGTGCGAGCGCGCCCACGTGTTTACATCTCGCGGGCTCATACAGCAGCAGCAGCGCGACGTCACGCCGCTTTAATGTCATAATCGTCGCGCGCGCTCGCGAGGAGAGCAGCCGACAAGAGAGCTATAAGTATAAGAGAGTGAATGGGAGAAAGCCAAGAGTCGAGCGCGGCTTTTAATCAGAGCTGCTATCCGATGCTCGTTTCGCAATAGCTCGAGATTTTATTGATTTTTGTGTAGGATGCCGCTCGTGCGGATTATTCTTTACGGATTATTAAATGTTTATTCGGCTAATTCTCTCTGCTTAAATAAAAAAGTTGTTAAGCCGATTTTAGAAGTACAGAAAGCTTTCATCTTTATTTTAGGTTTCTTGAAAAATTAAATAATATTGATAATAGCATTAAAAAAGTATTAAGTGAATACAAAGAAGTGAATTTTTTAAGTATACATATTAAAAAGCTTACTTGTTAAATTTGAATTAAAATTACGAAAAAATAGTTTAGTAAAAAAGAATAATAAATAAAATTCAATATTTTTATACTCGCCGAAAATAATCTGACGCGTATTAAAACTAAATCCATCCCACGCATTCCCAGCCAACCACACTACATAAACAAAAACGTAAATCCCCCGAAAATTCGTTAAAACCCATCACACCCGGCAAACGAAGCATGCAGCCCGTAAAGCTAATGAAATAACGAAAAGAGCCTAGCAAGCTAATTAAAATTGATGTTACCGAATATAAAAATAAGCCAAGGTTCACAGAGAAACACACAGGGCAGATCGCCTAGGGCAGCGCAAACATAAGCGTCAAACAACACAAAGAAGCGCGCGCAGAGCGGAGAAACGCCATAAAGTGAGTAGACAACGCGCGAGCGCAGCTATAGAGGCGGTGGCGGCTAGAAGGCGCGCCACGGGGAATGCACATCTGGGTCAGCCGCTGGCTCGCAGATGCCAATCGTCCGACGAGCGAGCGACTGTATAGTGTCGAACAGGGAATTCCCCTTGGTATGCTCGGCCGATGGAAGAGCGTCGAGCGCGGGATTTACGAACTGGCATTTTTACATGGGACTTGGGAGGTGCTACGAGTCTTGAGTCACTTGTTTTTGCGGATTTTCCCTGATGGTCAGTTCGATGTTCTTTCTTTTTTATTTGGAAAGTTTAAGTAATTGACAAAAATTATTGTTCGTGATGGTAGCTGACGTGGTGGGTTAAATTAATTAATATTGACATTTTTGTTATCCTGAAGTTTTTGGACAAAGAGCTTTTGTACACTGTATTTATGCGGTTTAAAGATTATACCGGATATTTATTTACTGGCGTATCAGAAAGTGAATTATTCGCTGTTATCGGAATAATATCGCATGCAAATAAAATTTTGTATCATGAGGAATATTATAATACGTATGCGTCGCAAAAATATGTATATGCTTGATTTGCATACATATAGTGTACTTGTGTATTACGCATCGTAAAGCTTCTTTATAAAAAATAAATCATCTTTTATCGTGAAAATAAAACGAAATGTAAATTATTTTTCAATAATTTTTAAAAGCCGTATATCATCGAATTAAAATTGTTAAATGGTTACGCAGATCGTTTTGAATTATGGTCCAAAAATGTTTTTATAAAATTATTAAAATAACAGAATATATGGTTGCTCCTATCAAGGACTCGTATTTTTCACAGTATGGTTTTTATTAAGAGATTTAATTACTCTTTTGACATTTTTCAATGCACAGAAAGCAAATCCAACGTAGTCATTTTATGACCGATGCCCAGAAATGTGCGTAAATTAATTATTTTACGCCTACTTCTGTCTTTTTACTAGAAACATATAATTTTGCATAATACATGTAAACAAGTATGTAAAAAATTCCACGTCATAAATGTAGGCAAGTATAACTCACGTGGATATATGGATGCTTGTACGTTACATGTGTAGACCATTCAATGTCAACTAACAGTTCTCCGATTATTTTGTATTTTTACATATCTTTGGCATATATTTTGGATGTTGAAAATAGTTATATTAGCCCCAATTCTGAAGCACAAAAACGTAATCATCCATATAAAAGATATAATATAATATAATCTATCATAAAAATATCGTCTTCACCGTGGGCGCATGTTCTTTTTTTTAACCAAAAAGGCTCACTTTACGCCCTCCGGTAAAATTGAAGGCTTCGTGCAAAAGTGAACCACGTCCATTTTGAAAAATATCCTTTTTTAACGAAAAAATATTTTTAAAAACAGCCTTTTTTAAAAAAGAAAGATTTATGCTTCTGAAATTTCAGAACAGTACTTTTCTGTACTTTTCAAACATTATTTATGTAAATTTATATATTGATCTTCAGAATTAAATGTTAGCTGCACAATTACATTTTGTTAAGAACAAATGAAAAAGGTCCCTTTTTATTGCGAACCCTCATTAAATATAAATATTATTTAATTATCTTATACACATTACCAAATCCTTATGCTTGCTCGACCTTCACTATCTTTGAGCAAGAAAAACAGCTTTTCTCGAATCTCATCTGCAAAGATAATTCGGACGCTCCGCGCACAGCTGATTGCAGCAGCTGCGAACTGGTTAACCTGCCAGAGCGACATTCTCACGGCTATACATATATGCGTGCATCAGGTTCGTCTCGATTTCCTGCACCAGGCGCGCCACTAGCCCAAGCCGTGCTATAATAATCCGGATTATTCGTGCGCGTAAGGCTAGCCTCGCGGAGAGAGAAGCTAGAAGATCTTATATATGCGAGTAAGCTCCGCTACACTATTCCCATATTGCGATTTCATCGATTTTTTGAATCGTCGCCTGGGGGATTTTGAGCTTGGATGAAAGTTTTGAAGTGCATGTACGCGGCTCTGGTGTAAAGATTACCTTTCTTTTTTACGCTCAGCTGGAAAACGATTTTCTCGCTCTCGCGGTAATAATGTGCTTCTAAGAAGTTCGCGGAAATCGGCTTGTAACTGTTTCTTTCATCACGCAGTCTTTTCCATCACGATCTTTATATATTGATGCGGTACAATGCAGCCGGGAAAATAGCAAACGATTGCACAGCGATCTTTCTTTAAATTTTTAACAGAGAAAATATTCCCGGAGAGAGAGAGAGAGAGAAGCAAGCGCCGCTTATGCGATATCAATACCGCTTAGAGAGCTGTATACTCGCGGGGGCCGAGAAGCACAGCAGAAGAAATTTCGCACTTTTCTATCCCCGAGGGAGCTATTATATGATATATTTCACGGGATGCCCCATCGTATAACGCTGCTACTTTCCTCCTTTATATGCGCACTGCGACTATGCGTTTTTTTGTCGAAACCCGTTCTATGAGAATATAGCTACTGGGTATCTGGAAAAAAGTGTAGTTATTTATCGTTTGTATAAAACTCTCTATTGTTATGCTAAATTTGGGATAATATTTTTCGGCAAGAGGAAAGATGAAAAAGCGCGTATAAAATGTATAGAGGTTTTCTTTGGCGCCGCGAGCTTTCTTCAAGCTTTCATTGAACAAACAAGTAAATCATCCCGAAGGTTTTTGAATAATTGCGAAAAAGGAGCACGTATTTACTTGTTGGGTCGCGGTGAAGCCACAAAAAGTACGCGCTTAAACAGCAGCGGTCGTTAAACAGATCGATCGACAGCAGCAGCAGCAGCGGGAGTAGCGGGAGCAGCAGGAGCAGCCACAGCGAGTAATTGAAAAAGGAGCCCCGAGAACGGCCGTGACGGGGGGCAAAAAAAGAGGAAGAGCGAGGCGGAACGAGAATGAAAATACGCGCGCGTATAAGGATTGGCCATTTCCATCTCGCACTCGATCGACCGTGTTACGACCTTCTCTCTCTCTCTCGCTTTTATTGCGATACCGCTTTAAGAAATTACACTCGCGTACTCTAATTTCCTGAAAGACCAGAAGGGGGTTAGATTGCAGTTACGCTTGACTTTGGCTAACGATAACGTTTATTCTGCGTAATAACGCGGCTAGGTACTTGATTTTCGATTCCGCATTGTTGTTCCTGATAATTCAATTATCCTGGGTATTGTTCTTTACAGGATAGCTTGAGATGATTTACCAAAATTTTGTATTAAATTTTTAAACTTAACATAAAATAGAGTTAAAAGAGATTAGCAGAGTAATTTCTTATTAAAGATAAAATTTCTTACAAAAATAAAGTTACGTATGTAAATATATTGTAAGACACATACATTGTTGTAAAGAGAATTAATAGACTAATTAGACAAATCCAATAGCTCAATTAGAATTTTAAGAGTTTTTGTATAAATTCGTTTTAGCCCTAAGTAGGGCTTATTTAATTTTCTTTTACAGAGTTGATTTAACAATTACAAATTTTTACACTCTAGAGCATTAAATCCAATGTTCGTGGTAATAAAATTGGGTACTCAAATTACAATTTGCTTTGTGAATTTGCTAGGATTAGTTTCTAAGCCCTGATTATTAAGCTATTATTACAGGACGTATTTAATTTTCTATTCGGAAGTGAATTTGATTATTTGCTATTTTTGCATTCTGGGAGATTAAACTGAATATTCCTGCGATAATAAAATCAGGTACTTGAATTATCAATACCATTGCATATGTATACTAGGATTAGTCGCCAGGCCCTTTGCGCTGTTTATTACGAGCTTTAGTAAATGGCAACGATGTTTTTGTTGCCCATTCCAAAAGCAAACAACTAATGGCTACTCGGTTATTCGAAAATTTATCGATAGATTTATAGTAGTTTAAATATTAGTCTGCATACAAAGTAGCTATGCATCGTAGTAGGCGTGAATTTATTGCCCAACCAATGCGTTTACTAACTCGCATTTCTGCGTCAATGTTTATAGAGAATAATCAGATTGATGGCTAGGCTTTTGTCATAGATATCACCTAATTCTGTGACGAAAAATATTAACTTTTTACCGCATAGAATGTAGCGAAAAATAAGGGAAAAAGACTTGTATAAATTCAAACAACCCCATTTTAACAGACCCCCCACGCATCCTATTTTCAGCATCCGAAACACTTGGCACAATATCTCCTCATCATGATCTCTCCCTTATACCTCGATCCTCGATCTCATAAAGTATTAACCAAGCCCGGCAAGTGGCATAAAAAATTTCGTCGATGCATCGTCGATGAAGCGACGCGCGTCGGGCAATAAAGCACCTCTGCTCGCGCAATTTCATCAAGAAGCTCGTCATCTAATCGCTCTAAAGTGAGCGTCCTCGACTTTATATCCGCGGCAGAAGCTCGTAAATCATCGATCCACCTACGAATTTTCGGGGCTCTCGTGTATCGGACTACGCGTGTAGCTGGATACGACGAGCGCTCCGAGCAGAGGGGAACTCGAACTCGAACTTTTCGACTCGACTTTTCCTGTACGCTCTCTCAAATTTACTTTCCGAGTGGACCGGGAATTATGTGACTTGGGGTGTGCTGACTTTGGGCTTTGAAAGCTGAGGACGCAGGTTGGGGTGCAGCTGGATCAATACGGGATGATAAAGTTTTATTATGTATGGGATGCTTGTTTATCTCTAGTGCTGTCTAACTAACTAGTTTTCTTGTAAATGCATTTTTGTTGTTGGCTTTTTTTAAGATAAATTGCAAATTCATTTTACAAATAATATTAATTTTACGCTTAATTGTAGAAAATGGCAATTCCGTCTAAATTTTATGATTTCGAGAAAAAATTAGTAATTTGATTTTTATATGGAAATTTTCATCAAAATCTCCGGCAGCCACATTTTTCCAATTTTCCAATTTATTCAAACCTCAATTCCTTACGCAAAATCTAATTTACGAAAATTCCAAATTTCTTCTGTACAAGATGCGCAAAAAAAAGTGACAATGTCAGGCGTCGCGCGCGTCACTGGAAAAGTCGCGGGCGTGAAAAGCAGGCGAGGGACGATTCAGCTCGAAATTCCAGGCAGCCTTCGGCGCGTGCAACCCGATAAGCTCTCACTGAATTTCCCTTACATCACGTCGCTCGGCGGTCGCGTTGCGACAGATAAGACGTGGCCCTGCTCTCTGCCTCCCCCATCTGTGGCGTGCTGGCGACGCGCTTGATGAGAGTTCATTAGAGTGGCCTCGATGACGATAGAGAGATAGACAAAGAGCCGGAGAAGACACCTCGGCTAATGCAGCGAGGTAAAAGTGTACAAAGCAGGCCGGATGCTGGCTTCGGGCTTGATGGACAAGTAAATACCGCTTTCTATGAGATTTAGTGCTCTCTAGGTGATTTTTGATGAGTCAGTCTTTCAGAATTACGCCAAAAAGCTTTCATTTATTCTGTTTCTTTTAGTAATATTAAAAAATTGTTTACCTTAGTATCATTAAAGAAAAAGGAAATAATATTACTAATAAAAAATTTATAGCTCTTTGTTGCAATTTCATCTTATGGATTAAAGCTGAGTTTGTCCAAATCCTATAATAACTTTCCTAAATGAATGGCTTGAACATTGTCACGTCTCACGTGATTAACGTGGCGTTCGCAATAAGGTCTGATTTCAAGTCAGACTCCGCTTTATGTCAGTTACATAGATATGCATTTACTATTGCACAATAAAGTGCAAAAATTATACAACTTACACCGCAGTCATTCGAATAATACACAGCTGGTATCTCAGTCAATGAACTAACTAGAGTCACGCTACTTAACGCTAAAAGATAATATAATACAAGCGAGTCAGCACACACCAAAATTAACAAAAACAAAAATAAAATAAACTGATATCAATCTTTCAGACCTCAAAAACTTTTATATTTCACTGTGTGCCCTAAACAGAAACTCACTTCACTTTTACCTCTAAATTAAATTCACTTTAAAACACTCGCACCCAAGCCGAACCAATTTTCATCTGACCCCACATGTATGTACTCTTTACTTTCACTCGGTGGCACAAAGGGACAAGCGTAAAACTCGAGCCTCTCTCGTACACTTGCACGCAGAGGGCTTCGCCTTCCGCCTCCTTAATATTCCTTCCGGCATTGCTCACGCCCAATTTCTCTCCAAAGCCTCCTCATTCTGGCCATATAGACGCACAGCGAAGACGTGTGCCTGTCGACAACAGCGCGAGGATGGATTTTAATTTCGCGGATGTCGCTCGCTGGATTGATGGCTCGAAACAGGCGCCCTGACGTGTTTGTTTTTCAGCCAAAAAGACGTCTGGACGAGCTCGAGAGATGTCGGAGGACAAGGAGATTTCGAAGATGAATGCGTTGCCGGGTTCAGGAGGGCTGGGGTGGGATTTAAGAGGATTGCGCGGGTTTGTTGTGTGGATGTGGTTGCTTTGCCGACAAGTGGCGATTGGGACGAAATTTTAAGTATATTAAAGTGTTTGATGCCTTTTTAATTTGATCTCTTCGTTATTTTCGACTTATGATGTTTTAACTTTATTAAATTAAATTGTAAATTCAGTAATTTGCAAACTTTAATTTACGTATTTCATTTTACAAATGGAGAACGTTACTATGTATTAATACTGTATTTCATTTTACTTTAGTACTTTTTTTAAAAATATTGGCTAAAGCTATTAGAAAATGAACAGTTGAAGGTACTTTATGGAAAAAGTTTCTAAATGATTTCACTGCAATAATCACCTTTGCATTTAAAGCAGCAAACTTTTTAGATGTCTGCGGTAACTGCTTTTCTACTGTTGTCAAGTTTTTATCACTCCGAATACTACTTGTCGCTTTTCACTGCTGTTGCATTTCAACTGGAAATCAACTTTTCATCATCAGTGTAATTGTTCAAAAAAGGCAAACATTTTTATATTTTCAAAAAATAGACGTTCGTTAAAGTAATATAATTTTATATTTATATTTTGATAATTTTTATAGAACACCAATGGTTTTAATCGTATATACAAATTTTTATAACAAGTGCCTTAACCACTTAAATTTTAGATGCATTCTATTTTTTCAAATATGTCATAAAATATTTTAATTGCTCAGTGATATAACAAAATTTTAACAAGAATTATTTTATTTGGTTCCAGCGGGCACGACGGCGGAGCGAGGCTACTTCGGGCCCTGGCGCCAGTGCAAATATCTACTTTACGGCAGGGAGAGATGCGGCCAAGGTGTCACGAGGCTCAAGCCCATTTGTAAGTGTACACATATTCCTCATCCTAATTACTAAAGCTCAAATAAAAGCGCGGGATCAAAAAAATACAATTTACGATTAAAATAATCCCCCGAGTAATCCTCGTTATATATTTGAGCTCGCACGAGGAGAAAGGCTTGAGCGGTGTGCCAGAGACAATCTCCGTATTTGCTTTGTCAATATATGACTCGAGATAAATGAAAGGTGCCCCCTTTGTTTCCTTTATCTGGGATTCGAAGGCGCGTGTGAACGGAAGCTAAGATAAATACTACGAAATATATACAAGGCGCGTGTCTACAGTGTTAGATGTGTCTTGATGCTTGTACAAAACGATTACATTTACGGTTGCCTACAAGCTGCTATTATCATGTGCAGCAGATAGAATTTGCATCTTCCAAGTTAATGTTTTGCTTTGAAAAGCGTAAAAAAATATTGCATAATTAATTTCGCTGAATAATAAACTATAATACTTAATTATATGAGTTATATAAAGTAATTACCATCGTAACATTTTTTATTCGCTCTAAACGCTTTTTACTTCACATAGTAAAAGATAAGAGCGAAGTAACGAGAAGCAAACATCAGCAAAAAGATCAGTATCACCACCATCTAAAATTAGGATTCAATGCACCATCCCTCACATCAAGGTGCCTCCTCATTACGCAATCTCAATCCGTATATCCAGCTTGTAAAAAGACCATCAGCACCTTGAAAACCTGCACTGCTGCATTCCAGCTAGCTCTCCCATAAAACTGCCCATCAGCCTCCCTTTTCCGGCACGCGTCCACCTTTTTCCCTCCGCGACTTCGCGCTTTTTTCTCCAGCGCGAAGGTACTTTACGCGTACTACTTTGGACGTAAAATCGCACTTGGGGCAGCGGTATAACGAGAAACCGAGAGCGCGATACGCGCAATCAATGGGGAGCAGCTCGTTATTATCGGGTAGCCAGCGGCGCCGTAAAACGTGAAATACGACCGTGGCATCGAGGTTTATTAACTCGACATTTTTTTTCGTCCTTGTTTTGGCGAGCTGCTGCCGGGCTTCGAGCCGCGTAGTGAGTAATGGAGCTTTTCGTGGTGATAACGCGCTTTTCTTAGCGCTGGTTCGATGACTTCCGTGCTTTTTGTTCATCTAACGTGTTTTGTTAATACAAGTTACTTTTTATTCATTGGTAGGCTAGGTTTTGTTTATTAAAGGAAGGTAAATAGGTTTGACTATGCTGGCAATTAATTTTAGAGCAATGTCGCGGCGACCACGAAAGCTGGATATAATTCCGGCAAATTGTTCCCCTGTCACATCATATCCTCATTTTCCAGATTAGCAGTTGCCATAACTCGTAGTTTACCAATTATATGTTTATTTAATTAATTATCTAAAATACACAAAGTCTCTCTCTGTCGAGAACTATCTAGTTACGCCACTATAATTCGCTGAAACTTCTATTGCACGGTTTACAGCAATTTACTAATCGAGTTATTCTTCAAAGCAAAATTATGAATGCTAAGTACAAGTTCGCGACGGCTAATTAAAAATTCTGCATTGCGATTAGACAAATAGCGTGTAATCCTAACTACTATAATTATTTTCTCGATTAATGGCTTCATCGGAGTTTTGCAAAGCATCCTAGTAATTTGATTCGAATCTCTAACATTATCGTGCGTTTATGCTACTAGATGGAATCATAAACGTATGTATAGACAGGAAGCAAACATCACTGCATACATGCCTCGCAGTTCCATTTATTGTAAAACTTTTCAAACAAGTACGTCAAATATTATCAACCTAAAATTTGCATAACATATATACCCAGCTCTTGGACTCCCTCAGCTCTCGAGCAAAGCCATAACTTCTGAAAAGCCAGAAATCGCAGTGCATTACAGGTCGCTTGAAAAGCCCCAAACAGCACTTACCAACCCCACCTACGCATCCACTCAGGCCTTTGTTGCGTACACACGCGCCTACCCCTTTCGCGCGAGCTGTTCAGCCGTATACTCGCTTACAGCATGTTTGTTATCGATTTCAGGGACAGTGTGGGTGGCGGGCTTGGCAGCGGCTGGTGCCTCGGTTTTGCTGGCGATGGTCGTCGGGCTGGCGGTTCTGCAGCTGGCTATGGCCTCCTCGGCCAAGCGCATGGTCATCTCCTACAGCTCGGCTGTCATCGGCAAGGTCGCCCTTGCCACTCTAGCTGGTGAGTATATGCGAATTTTTTCATTTAAATCACGGCATTGTTCAGTTTTTTAATTGTTCGACTATTTTGCAACTATTATTTTAATTTTAAAGCACATGTTTGGTAATTTTAATGAATTTGAAAACGATGCCATAATGATTACATTATTGACAATGATAGGGTTATACGCAAATTGCGCTAAATATTGATTGATTGGAAGCGGTTAATTAGTTTACATTATTCCGACATAGTAATTGTAACTGCTAATGGGCATAATTAGAAGCATCTCAAAACAAGTGCAAAAAGATTTATCAGTAAAAGCATTGTTTGCACTCACGAGTTTAAACGAGTTATCTTCTCTGTTTTAAAGTTCATGTTGAGCTTAATTTCCGTAACCAGCGAATAAAGCACTTTGAAGGGTGTTTTCTTTTTTTTTTTTTTTAACAAAAGTTTACTTAACTTTAAAATAGCTTTTAGTCTGCCTACACTCGTCTGGCAAAATGTAATTCTTTTGTTGAAACATTTGATTTTTTAAAACCAGTTTTCAATCTTATACTTTTTTCTATTTTTATAACTATGTTTGCTTCTATTTTTACTGGTGGTAACATTAATAAAATGAAAATTTTTTTATCCGCTTATTTAACTGTTTATATGTAAAGTGACTTTTCAAAAATAAATGCACTAATACATTATACAGCCAATGTTTTGTGAATACTTACTAAAATCACTACAGCATTTAATTTTGTACAGTATATTTTTTCAAATTAAAATTTTAAATGTGTACTATGAAAACTTAAAAAAAATTTTAAACCAAAATAAATAAAAGTAATGGGAAGGCTATTGTTTCCTCAAGAGCTTTTAAAAAGAGAAATCTTTTTCCCCTTATAAAAACAAGTGAGATGTAATCACGCATAAAAGAGTGAGCTGATAAACCCACTGTCTTATGCGTTTCCACGCTCGAGGCGCATCTACTGTTTAACTTTGGTATAGTTTCAAAGTGTCTGAGTAACGAAATTTGTATTTATTGGATGATATTGAAAAATATGATAAATTCAAATTTAAAAAATATTGGACTGCAACAATCGTATATCTGTTCATCGTTTTAACTCATGAGTAGCATCAGTCGGATTATCTAAAGGTGAAAAAGCTTTTACGGTATGATTGAAATTTTCCCTAAATATTAGCTCTAAAAGCTATTTTTGCGCATGCCGCTCGATGTACTGAACTTGTGAATTTTACAACGACACTCCTCAAAGCATTCTTGCATAAATTTTTTTATTATTTAAAAACTTATTAAAAACTTTCATCAAACAAAACCAGCTCAAGCATCACACACTCCCACAAATCAGCCCCCAACCCAATTAGTATCTGAAAAATCAATCAGCCCAATCATCCGGCATCTCCCTCCGGACATTCCCCTCGTTCCCCAACTCCCCAGCACCTTAAAACTCGGCCGTCCATTAAGCCACACTTCCAAACTCGATCATCAGCCCGAGCTCGCGCGTCCGTGAAATTCCCCGCTTGCAGGAAAGAACTCGCCGAGGAATCCACGAGTCCATTATCTCCCCGGCAGCTGCGGGCGAGCGTGCAGAGCTGCATTATGCGCGCGAGCGCGAATCAGCATAACAATACGCGAGTAGCGCACGCCTGGAATATAATAAGTCGCGGAGAGGAGAGTTGCAGGTGGCACTGGGTCATAGCCATTATTTTAGCGCTCAGAGCATGTCTTTTCCTTTTATCTCACGCGCGTGCCGACGCTTCAGGTGTATATGTAGGGGGACTTTACTTTACGCTGGAGTTGACGATTCTAAGCGACGAGCGGTTTCAGCGCGTTTGAGAGGCGAGTAGCATGAGTCGCTACTTATGATTATGAAGTTTCAAGTCGGCCGTGCTTTTGTATTGTTTGCTTTGTTATCTAAAGTGCGAGAGCCGTTCGGTTTTCTACTTTCTGCTGGGGATTGTTTTAAAAGCAATATGCGTTGCTTAGAGCGCGACAATTCCTTAAACCTTCTTAATTAGCAAGAATTTACGGAACAAATGAATTTACTGTTAAACACGAGAACGGTATTCCTCGCGTCGTTTTAGAAATCCTCTAACGCAAGAAAAAACACCAGCCGCCACAGGCTCATTTATTTTTCGGTATAAATCGCCGGGCGTTAATACCCTGGGCTCTGATGGCTATGCGTCGGGCGCAGTTGCCGCGAGAGCTCCGGATACGCTAGAGTTACCGTTCGAATCAAATGTCCGCAATCTGGATCCAGTTGCGGTAAACCGGCACCTCCGGCCGCGCGCGACACCGCCAAGAGCCCGACGCCCACTAGAAGCGCTCAGCTCGACTGGGAATTAGCTGTGCGTTACACTCCGAGCGGATCGGCCGGGATTTTCCCGCGGCTTCGCAGAATATGCGTAAGCTTTATTGAGAGGATTCGAGGCGGAGTATTGATTTTTATGGGAGACACGAGGCGGGATTGTAAAAAATTTGACGCGGGAGTATTTGAAAAAGTAAGGTAATATCCAAGTGGATTTGAAACTTTGAGGCGCGCGAGCTGCACTCTAGCTTCTCTAATAGATACTTGCACAAAGGCCTTGGGGCGAACGATTGCACAGCTCCATGGAAATCGAGATAACTTTCTTCCGCCCACCCGCACTGCGCGCATATACCCGCGCAAGGACAAATCCATAGCTCACACGCGTGTGCAACTTTAAAATTTTCCTTTATACAAATGCAATTTTATTCAGCCGAGGAGAGAAAAAAGTCTTTTGCCGCGCGCGCTCATAGTAATGAAGTATGACGAGGCGAGGCGATATGAGCAAAGTTCCTTAATGAATAATGTTTTATTTGGCTTTTTGCAGCGTGCCTGGCCGTGGTGGCGGCGAGCCTCTTTGCTATGCAGACGGACGACCGAGATAATAGTTTCGTCGTTAACAGAGGCGAGGGCTTCTACATGCAGGTGAGTTGCTCAACATCAAGCTGTTACATCGCGCTATTATATTTACTTTTGCCGTACTGAGTCGCAAGTTACTTGTTCCGAGTTTTCCAGAGATAAAATTGGACATTTATTGTTGCTAGATTAATGTTAATGATTGTGAGTAAAGTCGCTTCAAGGCTTTGTCATCGTTTATTTTCATTTCTTTTCAAATCAGTTAGACCTTCCCAATTTTAACTAATATACACAAATATAAAAGTGTTTCACTAGAAGCCCGCTTCACGTACGACCTGGAACGTTTCACTGATAAACGGTAATCAGCATATATGTAAATGAAGCCACTCGGGTGACAAAAAAGTGAAGTAACCACAAAAAGTAGAAAGACCGCGCAATCATACTTTCAGTAGCTCGCTTAGTATACCTCACGTCTGCCCAACATTCCCAACATCTTTATTTACATACAGACAGTCCCGACTTTCAGCAGCTTTCTCAGAATCCCATCCACCTGTTAACAAGCCATACAATTCGCTGACGCGCAGCCGCAAACAGGCGCGTAAACAAAATTAACGCGCAGCCTCTAACGAGCGGACAATGGCCCATTTTCCAATTCCGCCCCCGCGCTCTCTCGGCGCGATTTCTATTTGCTCTAGCGCGCCGCGCCAGCTGCTCGTTTTATAAATATAGAGGCCGCAAGTTGAGGCGCGCGCGCACGCGGCGCCGATCAATTTTTCCGCGAAATTCAAGGTGCCGCTGCTCTTGGGATTGAAATTGCCGCGCGTCTGACGCGCGAGAGCGAATCTCGCCGCTCTATGTAGATATGCTTGGGGAGCTTCTGTCTTAAGGTCGGCTTTGCTGAGTTTCATGAGATCGTTTATTCGTTTGTTTTGTTCCAAGTCGAGCGTCATTTCTGATGCGAATGTTTATTTCGCTTTGAATATTGTTTGAAAATTTTAGAAATAGAACGCAATCAC
>JAPYZA010002509.1:0-31983 GCA_030522685.1 Eupelmus azureus | reverse complement strand
GCATGACGCCATCTGTACTTGCCGCCGCTCTTCGTAAAACTCCAGTAGCGCCAACCGGAGTTTTCAGTTACAGTAACTCCTTTTTTCTCTCAGTGTACACCAGACGCCCCATGAATCTCTCGGTGTAGATAAATTGCTGTATTGTGCGTACAATCACGTAACTCGCGTGCGATTACGAGGCAGGTTGGCTAACTATATCGCTGTGGTAAATGGTAATCGAAATTTTCGGGCTTGTGGTGGCCAGACTGTGGAAAATTAAACCTTGGGGGGTTTTTTTTATAGGTGGACTTATTATTGTGTATTTAAAAAATTCTGTCTAATCACCGCTCATGGATTTGTACCTTTCAGCTTCGTATTGATGAAATATACTCATTATTCATAGGTATATAGGCTAAGGGAGCACTTAGTATTTCATTTTTCAGCTCACATTTTTATCTTACTGTATTATGCTTATTATTGAAATCTTATTATTCCTTCAATAAATTAAGAATTAGTTTTTATCTAAGAGAGTTTTATTAGAAATTGACATTGTTATTAATTGTCAACTTCAAATTATAATTCTGTTAAGTGATTTATAAAAAAACATTGACGCTGTTAGATAACGTTATGAATACTATATATATTAAAACTGCACGTAAGAATGACTATTGGCTTATAATTACGGACAATCAGAATAATTGCATTTTATTTCTTACTTGCGGTAATATTCTGAATTTTTTCATTCAAAAGATTATGAAAAGGTATTCGTGGCAGATAATTTTAAAATTAAAAAATTAATTTATTATATTTATTTATTATTATTTTGGCTATCCTTATTTGTAAAACTGAAGCTATCCATTAAGCCTTTGGGAGAGAACTATGGCACAAAACGTAGTTTTGAAAACGTTTTAATTGCGTTTTAAAAATTATGTACTTAAACGTTTTAAGCTATTAAGAAAAATACGTGCCCCTATATCCCAAATTATATTGAAAGCTATCTAATTTTCAGAGCGATCTAATAAAAATAATTTTTTATTTATTAAGACTGTATAATAGAGAACTTAAAATAAGCCCTATTGAACAGAGCACAAGTCATACAAAGCAAATAACTTTTAAATTTAAAAAATTTGTTTGAGCTGCCAAAAAAATGTAGTAAATGTTATTTATATATTGTTTTAACCGTATTTACGCACAATCATCGGACGTTGCTTTTTTAATGCGCTTTTTTAAATTTTATCCTAATAAAATTGTAACAATATTTGTTACGCACATGATTTATGGAATGGTTGCTTTCTTCAAAATGCATGTGAGCAAAAAGGAATATTTTCTTGGTTCCGCGGCGCTTCTATGTGTACGATATTCTCGAAATTAATTCATACTATTGTATTTTTATATTTAAAAATTCTCATTTTTTTAATGTTACTTAGAATACTTCATATAACGATGCTTTGGACATGTAAAAAAAGCCAGAAATAATATAAAACTTTGTAAAAAATAACAATCTCAAAAAATTCAATAAAAAGTGTAACTAATTTATGAACATGATAAAAATAAGGAGAATGAAATTGTAAATAAAAATCCTGCAATTAGAAAATTAAACTTGAATAAAAGAACTGTTTCCCTCGTTTTGAATAAGTTTGAACAGATTTTCATACTTAGCCCCGGGAAATATTATGTCCAATTAATTCTTATCTCCGTTTTATCACATTCTTCTATATATAATGATCAAAAGTTCTTCAATTTTTCCCTTATAGTATACACATTTTATCCCTTTCATACTTTAACATCTCACTCTAGCTAAAATTGACACATTTTTCGCATTTTTTGCTTTTCATAAAAGAAATATTAATGTATTTAAATTTTATAAATGATGTTTAACTCACAATAGTGATATTGGGTGAATAATACAGAACGTATTTATTTCATTTCTCATAATTTATTTTTGATACTCCGTGCGCAAAGCTCGATTTCGCGCACACTCGAACAACAAAGCGTATGCTAAACTACTTGCCATCAGGGCGCTGCCGCGCCCTTTAATCTTGCTTTGTTCATATCGTATAAAAAATAGGGTTCGATACATAAGCGAGAAAGTGATTTCAACCTCGTGTGGCCTTTTCACCCTCGCTTCACCTGGGCATAAATGTCCATGCGAGGCTGAAATCTCTTTCTCGCACTAGTATCGAAATGTACTATTTTTGTACATGTAAAATTAAATATTTTATCTAAAACCGAAAATGAAGGTTTAAAATGTAACATAATATTTTTTCTCCTGGGCTTTCGACAATTTTTTTTTTTTTTTATGAAATGATGTAAATGGTAGGCTTATATTAAGCTTTATTACTTCTGCAAAAAGAAGATGAAAACTCGTTTTCTCTAGTTTAATTTTTTATCTTAAACATAGGTGTATTTTAGTTTTTCTAAGCCGATTTATTTACGTTTAAAGAGTAGTATCTTTTATCAATATTTTGTTATGATGAACTTGAAAATACGTATAACTTGAATTTTTCGAATCGATAGAGTCTAATACCTATTCCGGCTTTCTTCATATTTCGACATCTAAAAACATATCCGAAAGTTTGAGCCGAATCCGTAATTCCGAACCCCGACACTCTGCACCGAATTAGAACAGGTACTTATTACTTTAAACTTTCGATTGTCTGGATGGATTATATAATTGTAATAAAAATTACATAATTGTACTAAAAATATGCGCATACTCAAAAATTTCGAGTTAAATTTTGTAGAAGTTTCTTAATTGGCTTTGATTTAACCAGCCGAAAAATTATCGGATTATTTGAAAAAAATTAGATTTTCGAGACAATGAAGCTATCTAAAAATAATCAAAATATCTAAGTTTACCAGACTACTAGACAATGGTACACATTTAGGACTTTCTTTCGTATACATTTTATTTTAATAAAGTCATGTAACCTGTCGATATTGCATACTGAATGTGGGTAATTTAAATTATCATAAAATATGGCCCAAATCAAGATAATATTTTATAAATTTAAAACCATTTTGGTTAATTCTATAACATATATTATACTGGGAAAATTGAAATTTGGAAATAATGGATTATTTTAGAAAGGTGATGAATAAAATTGAAATAAAAAATGTTGCAATCAAATAGCCACTTTATATTTCCATTAATAATTACACATAACAGACTTGACGAAACAAAATAAAAACAGCAACCATTATATTTACTGTAGTCACTAGTATTTTTACCGGTTATGTACAATAAATCAACTTAATTTGTATACAAGTTACAAATCATATATGTACACAAAAGAGCATAGCAATAAGCTTGTGTATATAAATTAAGAATTTTTTGAGCGAAAAAAATTTTAAATCAAGTATATATATTTATATTATATAAATATATATATTTATATTTATATATATATATATGTATTTATAAATAATATGCATAATTGACTAACTTTCCCTAAAAATGGGATACGATTATAAACTTTTGTGTAAAAGACCTCTCCATTCGACGAATAACAAATTGTTCGATAAACAGTCGTTCAAATTGTCGACGACTTTATGTATACCATTGCAAAAAGCATTCAAAATGGAATCGAGACGTGATTCCTCAGGTAGAAAAAAATACAGCTAAGATGCTAACGAGAATATGTACTTTCGTGATCTTGGCTGTATGCGCTAATGTCGATTGAGTAGAGCCGAGAATAAAAGCTTTGTATACGTATTGGTATAAAAAATCTCCACTAAGTGCTAAATTGGTAAATGCGGAATGTGCACTTTGCTGGAATGTGTAGGAGGAATACTGATGGTCACATGGTCAGCGGGAGCGTGATCGACACATCGTCATTTCCGAATGCTAAGTCTTCTTACGGCAATTGCTCAACATAATTTTTCGGAATCAATCCTGTTTTACCGTTTAAAGTACCAACCAACCATCCTGGCTCACTTGAAGGTTGTACTGTGCAAAAAAATGTTTTTATTGTATAATTTTATAATTATTATTCTTAAAGAATTAAAAAAAAAATATTTTGAAATACTTTTCTTCAAAAAATTAAAAAAAGTCAATTAAATAATATTAAAAATCGTATTGAAATAAAAAATCAAACATTTAATAAAATATATTAAAAAGTATTAAGATAGATTTTAAATTATTTCAAATTTTCAAATTTATATAAATTCAATTACCATTTGTGATTATCTGGTTCGGTTCAAATGATAATTCTCCAACACTTTCTGCCATGCAAGCATAAAGCGTTCGTACTCTCCTTTAAAATTGAAAGTAATAAAATTAATTATTATAAATACGAAAATAAAACTGTGGAAATAATCACAAAAAGAAATTTACCAAATTCCTGATCCAGGACTGGAACGACCACTATTAGGTGATGTGTTAACTCTGTGAATTATAATATAATTTTTTACTATTATACAAAATATTTAAATAGTCAAAGAAAACTTTTTTTATTTTGAAAGAATTATTTATTAGTTAGAATAAGATTTATCTATTTATTATTTATTTCTTAAAATAAGAGCAAAAATTAAAATTACAAAATAAAAATTGAAGATACTAAATATGATTTATTAATCTGTGATAAGAATCGTTATTTATCATTGTATAAATAAAAGCATTTGCAATCAGTTACTAAGAACTCATATCTATCAATTGTAAACAAGTAATTTTTTTTTTTTTTTTGTTCAACTGTTTTATAGAGAATCTGTGCATGATAGAGAAAATATATGTTCAATTTTAAACTTACAAAGACATTATTGGATTACTACGTGGTGGATAATTAAAATGGGTATTGACCAACATTGAGTCTCGTTTTTGTTTAACAGGTACACCAGTACTATGATATGGTGGCGGATCGCTGGCTATCGATTCACTAGAGCTACTTGTGTTCCCGCTACCCGAAACTGCAACAAAATTTTTTAATTCAATTATATTAAAAAAATATAATAAGTTATTTTACTTTATAAATTAATATAAATTAATAATAACTATTTGTAAGTTATTTAAGAAATAAATATACCTCTTTCAGTCGAGTGATACATAAAATTCGCATTTCGACTTTTTAAACGTCCAATATGACTGTCGGCAAACATAGGCATTCGGTGACTAGGGTGTTCTGTTTCCTGGTAATCTTCACCATTTTTTTGATCCGCATCAATCAACGGCGTTTTTGAGTTAACTGACAATGGACTATCATAATAAGATCTTGTGATTTCCTGTAAATTTAAAATTCTTTCAGTACAAAACTAAAACATTTAATAAAATTTTGAAAATACAATTACTAAAGCAGTACAGAATTAATAAATTATTTTTTGAAACAGTATTTTAAAATAAAAAAATACGCTATTTCAAATATTTTGAAAATAAGACAAACGAATTCTACCTGTACTGTGGCTGGTACCACAGTGTGCACCGAGTAACATGGCAAATGAACAGCTCCATTTCCTGTGACATTTTGCTGTTGCTGCTGTTGCGGCGACTGTTGCGGGGGCTGCTGCTGTTGTTCATCTTTATCTTCTGAACGTTGTGGGCTATTCGTTGCTGCGAGACTTGGACCAGAGTTCGGTGACTCTTGCGGTGGGCCTGCTGTTATTCTTTCACAATTTTCAATCAATATTTCTACTACAATATTATAAAATTTGATATCCATAATCGAAGCTACTGTTTCTTCTTCAGGTCGCAGTAAAGTCGGACCAAAACAAACTGCCAGATTTCCAACAGTCATAAGATTCTTATCACATTTCTTTGCAACTCTGTTTCGAAAAAGATTATATATTATTTTCATACTTGATTTTGCGCTATGCCTATTAATTGTTTATCTTTTATACATAGATAAATTAAGAAATATAACAAAGTAAAACTAACACTTTTGTCATTTGTTTTTACATAATTTTAACTTTTGTTAAATCAATTAAAAAATACGAAAAATTTGTAAAAAAGAATGATTTTAAAAGCATGACAAAAGTGTTAGTTTTACTTTGTTATATTTCTTAATTTATCTTTGTATAAAAGATAAACAAGAAACTTCTTTGATGAATCATATAAATTTAATTAAAAATAAATGTTTTGGATAATTACTTTCGAAGATGATTGATGATCAACAAAAGAACATTGTGATTTGGCTTGGGGAGACGATACACAAGTATGTGTATGTCATTGACACGTAGTTCTTTTGATTCTTGTTCTAAAAATCAAAGTATAAATATTAAAAATACTTAAATACAAGTAAATTAATTGCTGTCCATTGTAACAAATTGAAATACTCACTTGCTGCTGCGATAAAGCTATCGTAGTATCTAAAAGTCATAATAGGTTCAGAAAGAGTCCTTAAGTAGGTTTTTAGAGCACTAGTGATTGTTTTGCTTTCCCATTCATAACGATTTTCTAAGTTTAATTTTTCAAATTTCCTTCTATCAAGACCCATTGCCAGTAGTTTGTTTACTTTAGAAGCTACACCAACTACACGATAGAGACCTTGTTCTTCAAGACCTAAAATTCATGCATACAATATCAGTTGAAGTAATTTTATTAAAAAAAGATGATTTTCTTTAATAATGTTAGTACCTCTATCTTCTAGCACTTTTATGCATTTTGAAATAAACAATATACCAGTCGCGTCAATCACATTTTCATCTGGCTTTGCTAATGGACCTTGCAAAGCAGGAACCTAAAAAATTTTTAGTAAGATTACATGCTTTTTTATGAGATGAGCTTAGAAAATCCCTGATAAAAAAGTATATTAAAAGCGATTTAAAAAAATTGAAAAACATTAAAATAGTATTAATTTGTATTATATAGAGTCAATTTTTAATGTGTTTTAACATATTTTTTCAGTAGGAATAGTGTCTTATGCAACAAGGGAAGAAAATTAGATATTTTAAGTAAGTTTTTGGTATTCGACACGAGTTGGAGTACAAAATATCAATTTCAGCATTCTCGCCTTCGCCTCGGGTAGCAATTTAAACGTGCTGTGGACGAAGTAGTGTAGAAGAAGTAAAACAGTACTTTCTCTCCCTAGGGAGCAAAATTGTGTGCTAGATACTTTGTACCGCGAAGTATGTATATTCAGCATACAGCTGTTCGCTCCGCAGGTAGCGCAAGTATTACTTTACTCACTTTACATAAAGGAGAAAATAGTATTTAGGGCTCCTTGTATGAGAAAATCTTCCCGTGTTAACGTATTTTTTCAATAAAGAAATAATAGGGCTTCTTTTTACACATGAAAGTAAAATAAAATTGCGTATTTTGTACTGTCATGAGCGATATAGGTAATAATTGTTAATAATAAAAATTGTTTCGTTTCAAAAACGGAAAAAAGTTTTTTCATTGTACTCTTGCCTAAAATATCACTTTAGCTCCTGATTTAGAAATGCAAAAGTGGTATTTTCGACTCAAGTATGATGAAAAATAGTTACACAACGAGAGTAAAGAGGATCAGTCAAGAGCATAACTAGCTCGGGTGACAATATACACGTTCTTTGGACTGACCGATCCTTTTCCTCCCTAAATGCGCAAAATGTTATTTTTATCCGTTTTTTTAACCGCTCTTAAAATGTATAATTTTCTCCTTTACTTTCAGATGTTACAAAAGGCCCATTTCGTGCATGAATTGAAAAAGGAAAATTATTTGACTCACAGGTTCTCTTCCATCCATTGCATCCATCCAAGCCTTTCTGTCGTTTTCTGATAAAGCTTGAAATGTATACACAATCCCAGGCCTGGAAAATTTTAGTAAAATAAATGTGATGTTTCTTTTTATTTAGAATCATGTATTTTATATTCTGAATATTTCAATGAATAGATATTTAATAAAATTATCAAAAACCTTTTTAAATTAATGTTGATGGTATAAATTTATGATGAATAATGTTAATACAGATGCATAGGTAAATTTTAACTCAACATAAAAACTAACTAACCTTCCAACAGCAGTAATATCAAAACAAAATCTTTTCTCAATTGATTCAGACATACGCCGAACACAGGATGCTAGAGTAAAAGTATCTTTACTGCTCTGTTAAAGTAAGAAAAAATACGATTGTTAGTTCACTTTTTAGCATGCAAGTTTTTCAAAGACTTAATTTGAAATTGGTGCAAGGTATTGAAACTTACAAATTTGCCTGTGAGCTGGTTATAGGGTATCATAGTAAATTCCTTTTTATCTTTTTGATATGTGCAATATTGTTTTGTCCAAGTGGTTCCAAAAGCCTCTGAAAAAATAGTTCGCGATATCTTTCCGCTTTTTCTTACATTTACTACTCTACAATTTATTATTTTCGAACCTTCTTTTAGTTTCTACATTTTGTAATTAATTCATAATTTCCTTTTATAAAAAAATCAATTTATCGCGAAATAGAGTTGCGAACTATATTTCGTGAGATTGGAAAAAGGAACAATACATTCATAGAGAGATAGTTAAAAATGGTTACAGTCAACAATAAAAATTATGTGTACCTGATATGATTTATGTAACTTACTTTTTTCCATGAGGAACAAGTAACCTTCCCTACTGTAAAGTTTATTAGGGCCGCTTTCAATGGCAGACTAAAATATAATAAAAAAAATTATACTTTATAAATTAGAAATTATTGCCAGATAGCTTTATTAATAATATTAATATCAATTCAATATTTAAATCACATAATTTTTAAAATCTTAAAATAAGTGTTTATTAATAAAGCATTACAATGCTTAACATAAAAATGAAAGAACATACCTTCTTTACGTCCTTCATTTTATTCATAAGCGACTCTGTTTTATCCCGCGTAGCATCGAAATTCTCTCTAGTCTTATAAAACACACACACACACACAAAATTAGAAATTAGTTGTAAGTATATAAGCAAGCAGTTATTAAATAGCAAAAATAAATATAATTTTGTTTAAAAAATAAATATCTTTACACATTATTTGAGAAACAACACATTAATTAATTATTATAAGTGCAATTTTACAAACACAAATTTTAATAAATGCAAAAAATTTAAATATTATCAATAATTTTTTACTATTTCTTGAAAATAACTGAAAATTATTTGTGTTTATTAAATTTTTAGTTATAAGCAGAATGTTATTTTAATCCAACACCAAAATACTGAGTATTATATTAATATAAAATAAAAAATCATTTTCTACAACTACAAGTATTTCAAATAAAAGAGTAAAAAGTTTGAATTTCACTAACCTTCTGAATCTTGAGTTGCAGTTCAGTCATGTAAGGTTTAAAATCTTTGGCGACTTCGTGACCTTGATGATAAAATGTAAGCCAACCAAACATAAAACCTAATAACTAAAATAAAAAAGATTTTGTCAAATATTATAATTTTAATGTTTCCTTTACACAAAGTAAAAATGTTCAATGCTTACAGTTTCAACAAACTCGAACTTTTTGCGTTCTTGAACTTCTTGTAATAAAAAGACATACTCTAAGCTTGCTTGACAAAAATGTCTTTCGGCCATATCCAGTGTAGCATCCGCCTGTGAATTTTGTATGTGAAAAATAAAACAAAATAATTTATAACTTTTAGAGATTACAAATTTTTAAGAAGATATAACTTAAGAATATAGCATGTTTTTAAAAATTTAAATAGCCTATTTTGTAGAAGCAAAAGTTTTCTTTTTTAATTTTAATTTTAACAGTTAAATTTGAAATTTATTGTTTTATTTGACTTATTTGACGTACCTCTTGGAGAACATTGTCTTGCTTTTTAGTAGAAAGATTTAAATAACGTTCTTGACTTTGGCAAAATTTAATTGTCTGCTTTTCAAACTTTTTTTTCCCCTCCTGAAATATCATCATGTAAAATGAACTGAAATGTTTTATTATACTATATTAACCTATAAATAAAACTTGATAATTTACCTTAACCCCACCTATATGTACTTTTCTAAATTTTTCTAAGGGCAGTATGATTTGATCGTATGCACGTTCCAGCTGGAAATAAGTATTATTGTTTTATAAATTTTTGCTGATGCATTAAAATAAATTTTAATATATAACCAATGTTTAATAAACTGTGTGAGCAAAATGTTTATATATATGTTTAGGTAAAATGAGTATAACGAGTTTTGCTAATTTAAGCGATGTCAAACTATTAATGTTAACTACAGTTCATTCCATGAAAGACAATGGAAAGGTAAAATATAGATAAACTGTTAAAAATGTACTGGGTATTTAATTTTCTGTTTACTCATGAGATAATGTTTATAAAATGTAATTTAATTTTTTTAACAAACATTCATAAAAGTAAATTTATCTAACATAAATATATATATATATATATATATATAGAAGCATCATAAAAAATTGGTATTCTATTTTAAAACAGGAAATATCTATAATCTACAATCTAAAACTGTTTGGGTAAATCTGTACAACCCTTATAATAATAAAACAATGTAAAGTAAAAAAAATTTACACAATCAAATCAATAATCTATACAAAAATGTAGACATGTATACAGTAATTTATTGCTTATATTAAAAGAATTTAAAAGTTATTTGATTACTGAAAAAAAGAAAATACTATAAAGTTGTTCTAACACTTTTAAACTAAGTTTTTATCTATTAATATTTACATAAACAAAAAATACCTTTGTTATATTAACAAAATGTTTTACTTTTATAGTAATTTCTTTTTTTTTAATGTAAGAAGATTATAATAAATAGTAGTTTGTAGTTGTAGAATTTGAATAAGAGATAAGTATTATTTGAAAAATTTAATTAGTAAAAACATGTGTGATAAAGAAAGTGTTAAGTGTACTGTGAAAGAAATAACAGAGAAAACACGCTAAGAAAGTAGTTTTTTTTTACCACTGACTCACACTGTTATCCTTTGTGAAAAAGAACAAAATTTAATTGATAAGCATTTGTGGTGAGTGAGTTTGTTTTTTTTTTTTTTTGTAGAATAAAATATTGATCGCAGAAAAATTACAGCGTTGCTAATGTGCTAAGTTTGTGCATACCATGCGATCACGCTCGTCTTCGATCAACGCAATGAGTTTACCAAATTCCTTCAGGCTTTGGGATATGTGTGTTTCATCTTCAGTTTGTGTTTCACCAATACATTCAAAGCTGAAATTCTGTAATGTCTTCGAGAATGCCCTCTGAGCTCGGGAAAGATCTGTAACATAGTGCATTTTGCAATAAATTTTATGCTTGCACTTTAAATTCATTAAAGAATTCAAAAATAATGGACATTAAGTTTATAATTTCAATTAAGGGTTCCAAAAACTTAAAAAAAACAAATAATAATCATTAAGAGTTTACTTAATTCATAAATCATCTCAGTTTCACTAAAATAAAATATTTTTAACATTGATATGAATCAATTATACCTTGATGTTATAAATAAAAAAAAATAAATCCTTGAATTATAAAATTGTGTTGTACAAAAGTGATACCTTTATTTATTCTACTTATTAAAAAAATGCAAGAATGCAGATTGTGCAAATAATAATAATAAGAAGAATAAAAATAAAATTAAATGTAAATGAAAAAAAAAACATTTAAAATAAAAAACTTAGTTCACTTTAAATTTGAATTCTTTAAATGATTCTAATATGTTACAGAATCAAATCTAACAGGATTTTTTAAAATGAAGTGTTCTGTAATTACGTAAGTACTAATAAAATGATTTTTAAATTTGAAACTCATACTTTAGACTGCTTTACAAGGATGTATATATATACAAGGGATACTTATAATAGCAAATGCAAATGACACAATAAAACATATATTCTTTTTAAATAAAAATAGTTATTTTTACAAACATTTTGACTAAAACCTTAAATACTGTATTTTTATCTTGCAAAACAAAAGAGCATTTTGTAATAAGTTTCAACTTTCAGATCCAAAACAAATAATTTAAAATAATACAAAGCTTTTCTTTATATATTTTTAGATTCAAAAAGTAAGTTATTATTTTGTAAGTAAGTGAAAAAAAATGATAAATTTAAAAATTTTTGTCAATAGGAATATGAATAAGTCTTTATATAATTAACATTGACTAATATGTGATTCATATATAATCAAAATTTTTAATAAACTATCAGTAAGCCAGAAAACAAAACCTAACATAATGATATCTTGTAAAAATATTAGAAAAATATTCAATCTACTGTAAATTAAATGTAATGAGTTTAATTTATATTTCTAATTTTGATTTCAAAATTAATAAGGAGCTGCGACTACAGCAAATACTGTTTTATCAGATAACATAATAAGTAATCAGAAAAACCTATCACAAGTTTTCATTATTATGCACTCAAATGAAAGGTATGAAATACTGTAAACTATAGCTTTCAACACTGCATCCAGTGAATGAAACATAAATGCATGGGACAAGCGAAAAATAGCTAAGGAGCCGTTGACATGCTATTTATCAAAGACCCATGTCTCTAATCGCAATTCAACTGATATTAGCCTGATATGGATGCGTTGTGACATAATCATTATTAGACCTCAGAGAGAGCCATACGTACGCGAACGACAATAAGCATCGAAGCAAAGTAGAAGTAGAAGAGAAGAAGCTCTCAATGTACATGACCTTCCCCCTTGCATGTGCAGAGACAGCGAGATGAGAATAACCACCTGCAGCTCTTCAGACAAGCAGAGAGTGAAAAAAAGAGGCAGAAGAGAGTAAGAAAAGGGGAGAGATAGATGCATATGTATATATATACGAATGTGCATATGTATATACGTATTCATATATATGTATATAGATATATATATATATACACAGAGGGGCAGCTCTCTCATTGAATGATGTGTACCCCCTTGTCTTTACCAGACATTTAAATTACAATCAATTAAGGAAAATTTTTACACAGTGCAAAAAGAGAGTGCGCCACACACACACACACAAGCACACTTACAAGAGGCTCTCTACGCTTGCTGTGTCTCTGTGAGTACGTATGCTTGTGTATAGCTATATATACATCCAAATTTTGACATTACGAATAAGTGCAGAAAATAAGATAGACAGAGAAAAAGAGGAGGGGTAAGTGGAGGAGTAAAGTAAAAAAAGAAGAAGAGAGAGACGTACTTTTGGCAGCTGAGAGCAGATCCTTGACCTCCTTGATAAGGCGCTTGATCTGCTGGCTGGTCTTGTCTAGTTCGCGCTCGTGATAGTGGAGATTCTCGCGGAAGTAGGGGCTGTCCGTGAGGCAATCCGTGAACTCGAGCGGCTTCAGACCAACACCCATGTTATAGCCTCTGTCCCTAGACAGCTCGGGGCGCGCCTCCTCTCCTCGCGACTATCGTTGTTGTGCTGCTGCTGCTGCTGCTGCTCCAGCGACTCTTCAACACTTGAGCCCCGCTCATTTAAGCGCGGCCTCGCGCGCGCTACTCCTGCTCCTGATGCTGCTGCTGCTGCTACTGCAGTCGCCTATGCTTATCCTGCTGCTCCCGCTACTTCGGCTCACCACCCCTAGTGCACCAGCTCCCAAATGCACGTGCATTAGCGGCGAGCCCTGCGCGCGCGGCAATGTTTTTTTTTCTTTCCCTTCTGGCTGCTCGACACGCACTAACTACCTATCTCTCGCACCTCGCACTTTCGTCTAAGTATCAACGCAGCAAGCACACACACACACACACACAGAAGATGCGCACAGCTCACTCTCGCTCTCTCTCTCTCTCTCTCTCACTGCCTCTCTTTCTCTCTCTTGGGACGATCGCGCGCTAGTAAACGCACACTGCACACGGACTGTCTAGGCGTACACCTCGGCGTAGCAGCAAAACATATTTCGCCCTCTCACTTTCCTCGTTATATACGCGTAACTGCAGCGCGCTTCTCACGCAGGCACAGCCACTGGGCGATCCGTGTTTTTGCTGCTACTGCTGCACTCAGAAACTATAAAGCTTGCTAGCTCGCTCTCTCTCTCTCCGATCCGAGCCTCACTGTGCGCAGAGCGTATATATATATATATACTTATATCTTCGTCTCGGTCTGGTGCACGTATACACAACACACAGACACACGGGCCACGGCATACACCTTTTTCCGAGCACTGGGAGCAGCGTGCAGGAGGCAGCGTTCGTTTGTTCGCTTCTTTCCTCGAGAGAGCTGCACCTTCTCGCTCCGCTATCTCTGGCTTATTTGTGGGTGGGATTTTGGTAAAACGTCGCTCGATCGTCGCGCGGCGCGCACTGCCTGATAATCGCGCTCTCTCTCCTCGCAGTCCCTCGCGCTCGCGCTCACTGCGAGACAGAGAGGTCCGAGAAAAATTACCGAGTCTCTGTATGTGAGACGTGAGTGCGTGTGCCTGCGTCTTTCTCTCTCTATGTACTTATGTGTGTGTGTGTGTCTGCAATCAGCTACTGTCGCGATACTCTCCCTCTCTCTCTCTTTCGGGACTGGAAAGAGCGAGGCTATGGGAGTGTATGCGTCAAGGGAGCTGTGCTTTTGCGCGCGCGCCTACCTATACCTATATGTGGGTGAATGGAAGTGACGGTCGCCATACGGTCCTCTACCTTTTCCGATATGCGCTCTTTGTATTTTTAGGCGCCAATTATCGATCATTATGGGCTTTTTTCTTCGCTAGATGTGTTGCATTTCTGAGCTATTTCATTCAGGCTTTTTATATATTTCATGTGAGCTTACGTAAGAGGAGGCGTTTAAGTATTTGAATTTTTTACGCTACAGGCTTTGCTGCCTCACTAGTCTCTCTGCGGATTTATGCTTTTTATAGATTTTTTATTGTCGACACATTGTTGAGGTGTAGTTTGCGTTGCTTATGGCTGAACGGATATTTTTTCCTTTATGCAGCGCTGCGCGGTCATCAGTTTCGTTCGAGAAAATATTTCGTGATTGCGACAAAATACATTCATTCACAGTTTCAGACTTTTTTTTTATTAATGGTCACTTTGTAAATCTCAATATTACTTTTTATTAATTTATTTTAATCATTTTTCTTATAATTATCTATAATAGTAATTAAATTTCAAAAAACATTTATTTAATTCTTATAAAAGTTTATAATACAGTTCATAACTTTACTAAACAAAATTATAAAATGATTGTACATACAAAAAACAAATTAAAGATTATTCCAAGTGCTTCATAATCTTGTGGGAAAAAATCTTTTTCCGAGTTTATTTTAAAAAGTGACAACACAAAACAAAATGTGGAAATCCAATATTGTCAAGCTTTCAAAACTATTTGTTATAAATATCAACTTATATAGTTGAATAATACTTAATAAAAATAAAAAATAAAAATATATCTACGCTGAATAAAATCAAATAAAATTTTATTAGAACTAAATACATATTTATTTTATTTACATAAATATTAATTAAACTCAAGTAAATATACAATTACAAAAAGTTTATAGTTAACGGTTGATAAATATTTATTTAAGAATCAAACAAATATTTATTCAAAATTAATTTTATTTTCTCGGTGTAAAAAAACTGAAATATTAGAATAGGCCAATTAAGGCGGAAAAAGAACTAAAGAATAACTATAATGATAATAAAAAAAAATATATAAAAAAATAAATGAAAATATCAACGATTAAGACCGATTTCTTCCGATTATTTCCCTAGATAGAAGTAATTCTATGTAGTGAAAATGTATTCAATGCTATGTAACAATTAGGTAGGTCAACGTGATTCCTTCCGAATATTAAAAATCGATTATTTACGCAGGATTGAGCCAATTTCTAATTTAGCAACTAAAACCAGTTAGCTGATCAAGCCAATTAAAAACTATTAGCGCCGCTTAAAAACGACTCGGAAATAATATATCGATTTTAATTAGTTATTTTCAAATAAATTAATTCAAATTTATTCCAAATATCATATGTTTTTTCAATAAATTTTGTTAATCTAAAAAAACTTCCTCATATACCTACACATATTCTATTGCTCATGCATCAATCTTTCGAAATTAATTGGAGGAAATTTACTTGGATTATTATTCTCTTCCGTCCATTGCATCTATCCAAGTTTTTCTATCATTTTCTGATAAAGCTTGAAATGTATACACAATCCCAGGCCTGAAAAGTTTTAGTGATTAAAATTTATTGTTTTAATTCAGAAGCATTTATTATATTGCGAATAGTTATTGATAATAACATTATCAAAAATTGACCTTTCAACAGCAGTAATATCGAAACAAAATCTTTTCTCAGACTGTCGCTGAATACAGGACGCCAATGTAAAAGAATCTTTATTGTTCTGTTAAATAGTAATAATAAATAAGATTATTGTTAGCAAGTGCTGGTATGAAAGCAACTAAAGTAATAACTTTTTTTGGATTTCAAATATTCTTTTTTTTTTTTTTAATTTTATTAAAGCAAAAATAATAAGATAAGTAATTAAAAAATAATAATAAACTTTGAAATGTATGAACAAAAAAATTGAATTAAATAGTTTAATTTTGTTTTGTAGCAGTTTTTAATTATTAGTTTATTTATTTTAATAAGGACTAGTTTTTTGAAAAATTTATTTTAAACTGGTGCAAGTAGGTGTTGAAACTTACAAATTTGCCTGTAACCTGATTATAAGGCATCACAGTAAATTCTTTTATATTTTTTTGATATGTGCAATAGTGTTTTGTCCAGGTGCTTCCAGAAGTTTCTGAAAAAAATAATTTCTTTCAGAACTATTTTTTTATATTTAGTCTACAATCCTATAGCTTCCCGATATAACTGATTAAGTTAATTTTTCACACGGCGTGCGGGAAGTTCATTTTCCCGCACGCCCGGTCGGAAACGCGTGCATTAAAACAAGCTTTCCGCACGTCGTATCAAAAAATTATGTGCGATACATGGGCGATAAAGTGATTTTTTTACACTCCGGGCGCAAAGCTCGATTTTGCGCACACTCGAACAAAAAAGCGTATGCTAAATCTGGCTTTGTGCATGTCGTATCAAAAAATACGATTCGATTTTTAAAAATGTATTTAAAAGTTCGATGTCATAATTCGTGATAATGTAATAATTTGAATCTGCCGCGAAGGTGTGTCGGTAATATCATAGTTCATCAGTTGCTGAACTTATCATAAGCAAACTATATAACATGCGCCGTCTGCTGGTAGTTCTTCAAGCTTCAGGTTAGAGAAGTGTTGACTGTTGAATACATGCGATCTTAAATCTTAAAAAAACAGAAAACTAAGTAATAAAATATAAAATAAATAAAATTAATCAATTAATCACAGAATATAAAGTTTTTATATCATTATAACATTTTTCTGGATAGATTGAGATTATAAACATGAACAGGAATCGTATGGCATTAAAAGTTTTTAAGTTAATCTCAAACAAACAAAAAGTGCAGTATTTATTGCCGAAGTTGTCATTTGCATTACCATTAAAAGAATGTTTTCCTATAACTACAATAGATTTAACCTTAAGCACCTCATCATTGATTAATACACGTCATTATAGCACTCTAAGTAAGTTAAATGTGTTCAAAAATTCTGCAAAAAATTATAGACTTGGATTAGGTGGATCAGTTCTTTATGAAAACATAGTTGATAAATTGAATTATAGTTATTTCTATAAAGAATTCACGATGGACGATACCTTTTTCTCATGGTTTCTTATTACTGAAGTACATGTCTGGATGTTGATGTGCAGAGTTATGCAAGAAGGTGATGAAGATGGTCACAGATTAAGAAATCATATTGTCGAAGCAATGTGGAATGATGTGAATATTAGAGCTAAAAAACTTAATTCAGCAAATAATTCATCGCTTAAATCACATTTGCAACTACTGTCAGATCAGTTTAATGCTGCTGTAATTGGATACGATGAAGCAATTGTTTCTGACGATACAGTTTTGGCTAATCATATTTGGAGGAGAATTTTTAAATCTGAAAACAAGAATCCTGAGCAATTAGAAAAATTCATTTATTATCTTCGAAAACAGATTCATGCTTTAAACCATACTGATAATTCACAAATTTTTTCCATATATCCAAATATTAATTGGATATATGTATGATTAAATGAAGATTATTGGGGTGCACAAGTGATATTGTAAAGTTTGATAAATATGTTTATTCTGATATATTTACCAAATGAGGAAGTTTTATTTGCTGATGTTAGACTCTGTAAATAAATATGAAGTAGATAGAAGAATTAGATATATTGACCGATGCAGGGAGGTTTTTTCAGCCTTGGTTCACACACAGAAGGCTGGCGAAAGGTAGAATTTAAATAGAATATAGAAAAAATTTTAAATAAATAAAGTTGTGTTATTACAAAACTTTTATTATATTTATTGTATCAATCCTGTTATGAAAAATGATAAAGTTTATTAATTTTATATGACTATTATATAATATTTTTAATAAAA
This sequence comes from Eupelmus azureus, assembly GCA_030522685.1. Lineage (NCBI taxonomy): Eukaryota > Metazoa > Arthropoda > Insecta > Hymenoptera > Eupelmidae > Eupelmus > Eupelmus azureus. The sequence continues at coordinate 13,698 of JAPYZA010002509.1, read as the reverse complement.
ATCTTTCACAAAATGATATAAGTGATTGTTAAAAGGAAGTTCAGTCTCTAAATCATTTAATTTGCGATTGTGATTTATGTGATTATACTCTATAGCATAAGACAAAGTTTTATTCATTATATGATAAAATTAAAAATTAATGCAATTGGTGTTGGTATCCTATGATTTTTCATTGTAACAATAATTGGCTAAGCTTTTGAAATTTACTTATTTTATTGCGGCTCTTTTCTGAATTTGATGAATCAGACTGGACTACAGTCAAGATAAGTAATGGATTAGACCATTGAGAAGAGGATCTGTTATTATTCTGGAGGATTATTAGAATATTGGTAACAGGTAATATTTGCTGCTGATTTGCCAACGTATCTCTGTCTATATTGAAGAAAACAAAAATAGAAAAATTTTTATGTTTATGAAATTGCAATAGCGCGGCTATCATAATAATTGGTGGTCTTTCAAAGTTTCGCGCAACTGCGAGGGTATTAAGTAGTTGCGAGCGGAATCGCGATTTTCATTTTACGGTTTATATATAGTTTTACGTTTAATTTTTAATTTTAGTTTTTGAACTTATTGAGACATTAAGTAAAGAACGGTATACTAAATTTTGATGAAATTTATAATTTATTTAGTTTTAGAAAAATACATTTTTGATTGAACATTTTTTGGATAAAATTTTGTCATTATTGTAATAAGTGGGTTTCAGCAGTTATTTTGGGAAGCCACAGAATCTATGATATTATAAGTATCATTATGATGAATGTTATACTTACTTTTTTCCATAAGAAACAAGTAACCTTCCAAAATGTTAATTTTAACAGGATCGCTTTCAATAGCCAAGTAAAAAATAAAAAATAATACATTATTGTTATATAAAATTTTATTAATATATATAAAAACAAAAATTTCATACGATGAGAATCTGTAATACTCCATCGTATTAGGCATTTATTATAAATAAAAGCTTACTGTAACGCGTTATCAATGCCGGCTTTTTATCTTATCACGAAAATCCTACCTTCTTTACGTTCATCATTTTATTCATAAGCGAGTCCATTTTTTTATAAAAATCAGAAATTAGCTGTAAAAGTATACTCATCAAGCAATTATTGGAAATCGTCAAAAGATTAATACTATCATACAGTAAAGTAGCAAGTAGTTTCACCAATAAATTACTTACGTTTTCATGCGAGCGCGCGCTCTCTACTTCTCGATACTTAAATCGAACACAACTGAACAAGATGGCGTAAGCGAGGCCTCGCAGACGCCGCGAGCTGTCAACTTTTTTTGCCTATATACCTGCGCTGATAATGTCCGTGCGCTATAGCCTCCCCATTGTCGCGACGTCGCATTGACACCTTCGCCGTGTGTGAGGATTTGCTCTCTTCCCTTTGGCTGTAACAATAAGAAAGATCGTTTTTAAGGAGGAGAGCCATGGCTGAGCCGGAGGCCATGGAGGGCTTCATCTGCCCTATCTGCATGACAGACTTTAAAACGCCGACCCTGCTGACCAGACACTTCGAGGAATATCACAAGGACGATCCTGAGATTTTGAAATCGCTTAAAGGTTTTATTTTCTTTTTCTGTCCTCTCAACTTTGGCTATCTTATCTGTTTTTCGTGAATCATTGAGCATATTTGTCGGCTTGAGCTTCGGGAATCATAAGCTGATGGCTGGACTGATAAGTGCCAGGTTTTTGTAGCTGAAAATTTATTATAGTTATTTCTTTTGTTCATCATTATATTCTATGATTCAAGGATTCAATTTTCATTGTTCATTCATACTATTATTTTAAAGTTTTTAGTTTATTAAAAACCATTAAAAAGTTGCTTAAATCAAATTCAATAAGTACTAAAAATTTATAGTTTATTTATTATTGATCTTTAAAAAAGTATAATATTGATTGGTATGTATATGTAACTATTTAGTAATATTATGTTTTAAATTTCTTATTAGGCCAGTATCTATGCTATTGAGAATGATAATTTACATACATTATTAATTTTAAATTTTTTTATTTAATAATTGAAGTATTTGATTTCTTATGTAAAAATAACTATAGATACAATTTTGTGCCATTACTACCTTTTGTTTAAGAATTGCATAAAAATATTTTCTTGACTACTACATTACTTATGTACTTTTATTATTATTTTAGACTTGTTTGGAAAAGCTAAAAAGAAAATTTTAAAACAAGATGAAGTGCAAGATTATCCTGATGCTATTTTACCAAATGATCGAAAAAATAAGCAAGAAATAGATTGGGGACCTCAAGAAATTGGTAATATATGTTTTTTTTATTAAATTCTATTGCATATTTATAATTAATAAAAAAAAAATCTAATTTAACAGGTGAAAGAAGGTCACATACAAAATATTTCAAAGAAATTAGAAACACAAGACTGGAAAGATATTCCTCAGAAACCAATAAACTCCTTATAAGACTGGATAAACTTTTAAACAATTTACCAAATGATCCTGTTGAAAGAAAAGGTATTCAATAATTTATTTTAAAATTAAAAAATAAAAATATAAAAGAAAATGTCACACATTATGTTACATCTACTTTATAGCTCATGAACGTGCTATTGTGCCATGGATGGATGACAAAGATGTAAGACTTTGTCTTACATGCGCAAAAAGTTTCAATTTAACTCGAAGAAAACATCATTGCAGACTATGTGGTGTAATGATGTGCCATGATTGCAGTTTGTTTTTATCTCTAGTCGAAGCAAGTAAGAAATAAAAACACTTATAAATTGTAAAATCAGGTTAAATTTCAAAAATTTTTTAAGATCAAATTTATAGAACAGACAAAAATAATTTTTTTTTATCCAAAAGAGTAGTTTTTCTCAATTATCAAAAATTCTTTATATTACAGAAAAAATGACAAGTCCAGCATCTGTACAAGATGATTCTGCTCTCTCGCCAACTTCTGAATCCACACGTTTTACCGACCGTTTAGTACAAGCAGGGGTTGGGATTACAAAATTAGCTCGATCACCATCTAGTAGTAATCTTAATAGTGTTTTATCTGTAATAAGTGATTCTACAAGAAGTGAACAGTATTTTAGAGTATGTCAACATTGTCAAAATCTTCTTGATGCTAGAGAAAGATTAAAAGCTAGACATTTTGAAAAACCAATTGTTCATCAGTTTTATGATAAAATGCAAACTCAAATACAAGAAGCTAATCGTTTTTTGGATATGTATTATAAAATGTGGCAGTCTTTAAATGAAGGAGAGTCCACATATGATTTAAGAGATGCCCAGGTTGTAAGAGGGAAAATTGCTAAATTTGGAGATAATATAGATCTTATAAGTAAAAGAATAGCTACTCTTGTTAGCATAAATGATGACAGTCCTGCCTCTCTTAAACAAGAATATAGATTGCACCAAATGGTAAGAACATCTGCAATGATTTATTTGAAAAATGAATTATTGAGGACACCTCCAGTACCAACTGAAGAAGAATATGAAGCTATAAAGAGTGATCGTCAAGAAAAAATCAAAGCAAGGATTGCTTATGAAAGACAGTTAGAAGAGGAGTTAATGGAAAAACAAAGAGAGTCTCAAAGAGAAATGATGCAAAGAAATCAAGATCGTAAAGAAAGAAAAAGTTCACCTACCACCAATCAGGTAATATATTCTTTAATTTTTAACAGCTACAAGATATATATTTAAATTTAAATAATTAGTTTATTAGCATATATTAGACTATAAACGTACCTAGAAAGAATTTATTAATTTGATACTACATTTTAGTTCAGTCAATTATACTTATGTCTTAAATTTTTTCTTAATTTTAGCTGGTTCTGGATCAATCTCAAGGTTGGGGAACTTCAGGCCGTCCTGGGGGAACTATGATGTTATCTTCTACTTCTATGGATCCATTTGTTGAACAAATGAGTAATCTGAAATTCTATATTAAACAAGCAAGGGAAGAGTGTAAATTTGAAGAAGTTGCTACTTTGGAAAAGAACTTGAAAGAAGTTCAAAGTGCCTACTTCGCAATGAAACAAAGTGATAGTAATAAGTAATAGTGACTGAAGAAATGAGCTTTGCTGCAGACACGTGATTATTACAATTATTAGAACTAATAAATAAAATATTTTAAGACAACAGCAAAAAATTTAATGTAAAGATTTATTAACGAAAATTAATTTATAAAAGAGTTATTTACAATCTTTTTTACATTTACATTAAGATAATATACTTTAAATTTTGTATTTACATTATACTTTTCGTAGTCATAAATGACATATTATATAAATAATACTCAAATATCACGCATTAGCCTCGTCTTTTTCATTATACTCTAGAACTACTACTGGTATCATGTTTTGAGAAACATTTGGAAAATTCACACGTACACTCCGTGACATCATTGTTTCTGACATATCAGTAGATTCTATCGATGTCTCAGATTCTAAACTTTTTGTCATAGAAGAAATATTTGCACTAGGCTGAAAGACATTATCCTTTACACACAAAGGTATATCTGCAGATAGAGCTTCTTGCAAAACGTAATTGTCGACCTAAAAATAAAAGTTTTATATTAAACTTTAATATTAACACTTTTGAAATAGTTTTAAAATTATTATCAAACATTATGATTTTATCTCAATTAAGTACAAAAATTAAAAGTTTTAAAATAAATCATTTAAATTTTAAAACAAAAAGCTTGAAAGATATTTTTCAAATACTATTGAAAATATTTAGTTATATTATATATTAAAATTAATTGTACTTACTACTTCAGATTTTTCAGCATCCACAGTTTCAGAACTGAATTTCATCAAATCTGTTAATTGCTCAGGAAGCTTTTCAAGAGTTTCTTCGCCCGAATTACTAAATTTCATTAAATCCGATTTATCACTGCTAAATTTCATCAAATCGGAGAAATCACTGTTATCGCCTTGTTTGCCAAGACCAGCTATAACATTGACCGGTTGTTCCGCAAAATGAAGAGACCAGGACAGTGGATCTGATACCTCGGATTCGGTTTTAAATTCGGCAGCCTGTTGTTTTAGAATTTCTTCTACTACTTTTTCAGATGCGTCTATTGTAGCGGCTGGACCAAACTTCGGCCGCTCGGGAGGATCGCCTATAAACGTTTAAAATCATAATAAATTGATTTTTAGAAATATTTCTGTATTTAAATTTATGCAAACATCTTTTTTTTTGTATTATTTTAAATTCATGGTTAATTTATGAAAATATTAAGATATTTCATTACGTTATTACCTTTTAAGATATCAACTGCTAAATAATCTGCAGCTCTAAAAAGTTCTGTTTTGACTAATAAATCCAACACAGTGCGACATGTTGGTCGTTTTCTTCCTAGTGTGCTCCATTCATCTAAGAATATGTCAGCTCCACTTCGTTTTTGCTGGTGGATGGTTTCTTCAATCATTCTGTAATAGCCATACATTCAATTATATATAAAACTTATTTAATTAAAATACTTCGTTTTAAAATTATTATTTAAATTTAAGTTTAAAAAAATAAAAGTTTTTATAGATTATATTTACGTGATTTGGCATTAAAAAATATTAAATACTTACGCAAAATGTATATTGTTAAAAACATTTTCGTTTTGTTCATTAACAACATTTGCCATTAATTTTTTCCATGAATCTTTGTGATTTAAAATTTGTGCCAGCCCACACAATTCCACTGGTTGTAATTTTCGAATTTCAGTGTCTAAAGTTGCCATTCTAAAAAAATAAAATATCAGTATCACTTTAATTTAAACAAATAAAATTGTTTTGGGAAGGTGCAACAAAAATAAATTTAAAATTATTTTAATTTTATAAAATAATAAGTCATTTTTTATTATTTATTATTAATTCTTATATACAATTAACTTAGAAATTCATTTATAGGAAGATATTGATTTTTTTTTTCAATTTCAACAGTATTTTTTTTAATTTAATCAAACAGTTTAGCTGTTTTATTGTAAAATTGAAATGATATTATGATTTGGTGAAAAAAAAGTTACTTTTGTACAGTTCATATTAAAAGTTTTAAGTTTAATGTCATGAGAACATGTCATTCAAGATTTATTTAAACATCTATTTAAACGAATGTAAATCAACGTTTCTATACATACGTCTATAAAAATAACAGTTAATATTGAACAGATATAAATCTTTATCACAGTTTATGCACTTCTTCACATTGTCTAAAATATATAACTACTATACAGTAAATCTTAAATATTGGTAGAATATGCTGATTAACTAGAAAAAATTCTAATAATAAATTTTGGAGTTGAAAAATTTGATTGTTTCTGCTGACAACTTTGGTTAGAATATGGCGTATTCCGTACTAAGTATATACGTATGTAAGACCGTGATATATATTTACTATCACACATAACGCACTACCACAGATCTTTTCGTATTCGTGACGTCATTGTGCCTAAACATCGTGGCTGATACGGCGACGGCATCCATTGTGCGGGAATCAGGCGAACCTCACTGTCTGGATATACTTACTTTTTGAAATTTTATATCTATTTTTTGCGTACTACTTATTTACAGAAAAAATAAAACGAATCTTTCTGTCTATAATAAATACTGCATTTAATATTATTACTCCTCAGGCAACATTATTATTCGATATTCGACAATTTTTAATTGAAGATTAACTACATAATAAATACCCATTTGAAAATTTATCATTCTGAAAAAATACGCCCCCAGAGTTACTATTAGTACCAGATTTGAAAGTTAACGTGACAGATACACGACTGACTAATTAATTTTTATATTGGTTCACTGATAAAAATTTTATATTCGTACTGCAGTGTCTATGTAAATAATTAAAACGTTAAGAAATTCGATATTAAAATATACGTACTCAAGTATAATGTTTTTTTTTTTTTTATAAGTTACGTTATAACATATATAATGTATGACGTTTCTTGTGAATGATATAAATTGTTTAATGCAAAAATTATTACAATTATTAGGCTGTGACAAGTGTGACATTTATTTTTAATATTTACAAAATTGTAAGACAATAAATGTTATTGGAAAGCGTCAGTTAAATTATTTGCTACTAAAGTTAATTAATTTTAAAACTGCGTCATTAGTTTATAATAGAACGAGTCTAATTTAAAATAAAGTTAATTTGGTAACAATAAACAATAACAATAACAATATTCTATGTGTGTTCAGAGATTTTGATTTATTAGTAATTTCAGATCACCCCAAGATAAAACTTTAACAATATACTCCACTTTTTGTACATCTTTATCGCAATCTTAATACTGTCACCTAAAACATTAATAAAATTAATTAGTTATTTATAATTAACAGTAGAGAATTGCTTATATTTAAGAAAATCACGCATTAACATAACTCGTGGCTATAGATAGTATAACTATTATAAAACCTATCGCAATTCTTATTAAAATTATCTATTTACTAATTAATGTGTCCATTGAAAGTACAATCAATCTCGTGCAAAATTCCCATTAGATCCCAATAATTCAAATGCACTAATAAAAAAAGAAATTCGTACCAACAGCCTCGGTAGGATAAAGTTTGGTCGAGTAGCTGAACGGTAGCTCGACCTCATTGAAAATCTGCCTACGGAGCCTGACGGTATCAATCTGCCGCTGGCTGCTCAGTGAATCCACAAGTTCCTTGAGGAAAAGGGCCCACCGCGCCTTGAAGTAGTCGCTCATCACTCCGGACCATTGTTTGTTCGCGTAATCGACAATTTCGCCATTAGGGCCCCATAGAGTGATCTGGTTGCGCGCGTTGAACTCGTAGTTTTGTCGCTCGCTCGGGTTGCTTGCCGCGGTTTTAGCGGATTCCAGCCAGCTGCCAAGTAGAAAGTCTGGGGACGAGGCCAGGATTTCTTCCAGATCGTCGAAGAGTTCCATTAGATGGGAAGACGCGAGCCTTGCAAATAGTAATTTTTTGCATTATGTGGATGGTTTATTGAATTTAGTTGAGGAATTATACAAGAATGATTTTAAATGTGACATGGATTTGTTTATATAACGCTTGAATGTCTTTTAGATGATTTTTTTAAAAATTTTCACTTCATGAAGATATTATGTGATTAATTTTTTTATTAAAAGTGAAAAAACTTAAATTTTTTTGTATTAAATATTATATTTTTTTAAATTGTAAATGCGATTTATTATAAATCATATTTAATACAGAAAAATGAGAATTGCTTCGAATTTAATTAAAATAAGAGAAAAGTGAAAACAGTATTAAAAAAAATAATTTGAGGTCCAATAATTGCCTACGTGGATAACAACTTACTTTAGATTCGTAATATTTTTCTGCTTAAATGCCAATTTTACATCTTGATATATGAAATCTGCTGTAATTTGTAAAGCTTGTCTTGAAATATCAACGAAGTCATGTTTGAATAAATTGTTTGTTGTTGTCTCATCTTTCGCTTCTGTGAAGTTTCCCCAAAGTGAAAGAAATGATTTTAAGTCGTACCAGTACTAAAATTTGAAAAATTAAATCCTTTCGATTATATCTTATTAAATTTATTAAAAAAAATTAATTTAAACAATCTGTTATATTGCATAAAATTTTAAACTAGATTTTCAAATTACCCATGGCTGGATATTTAGATTTGGACGTTTGGTAATAACATAATGTCCTCTTATCCTTTCTGGACCTTTAAAATTGTAGATGGTTCGTCCCAATTCCCGCCAAGCAATTTGAACAGATTCATCCGCTGAAGCATATCTTCTAAGAGCGTAATTTGCAAACCTATGAAAATACAGTAAATAAATGTCATAACAATAGGATACCAATATAATATTTTAACCAGTATAATATAATTGAACTATGTTTATTTGCATAAAATGTTTTTTCTAGTACACGTACCAATCATCAAGATTAACAGGTTTTCTCCTGTACGCCATTTCATTCATTAACTCGTAAATTACATAATTTTGATTGATTCCTTCGGGAGTGAGACCTGTGCCAATCATAGTACTACCGTTCATTTGTCTTGCTTCAAATACTCGCTGATGAAATCAGATGTAATAAAAGTTAAATATGAGTTGAAATATTTCAGACATTTTATACGAAAAAATATAATTACATTGTTAATAATTTCAGAAGATCCAAACATTCCGAGGGTGCCGCCAAAATTATGAAGCATACACCAAATGTAAGGTTGTCCGTAATAATTACGATGCCTCTCGTACTGAGGATACATTTCCGACTGAAGATCGAGAACTATCACCTTACCCTATATTATTTTAAAAATGTACATACATATACATGCAATTTTATGATTTAATCCTAATCACCATTGTTTTTACTTACAATTGGAACTGAAGTAACAAAAGCTTTAACACGCACTTCAGTCCAAAAGTCGGAACTGTGCGCAAACAGCCAGCCTTGTAACAACCTGAAATTTCATAATAATATTTTGCTTTTTATTTAATGATATGATATCATATTTTATATATTAATTGACTAAAACAACAGTAAGTAGAACAAAGTCGTGAGTACAAATTTGTGAATATAAACTTTCAGTCATATTTCTACATACTTATCGTCAGGCGTTATCACGCCCCTCGATATTTATTGTAAGTTTTGCTTCATATTTTTTATTACTTTTGATAAAAAAAATGTATTAATTACGCCAATTTTGAATTACCAAATTGCATCAGGATCCACGCTGTTCATAGCTGAAAACGTTGCTCTTCCCACATCCCCCAAATATTTAAGATCACCGCGAGGTGGAAGATTTTCATTAAAGGAGTCGCAATTGTATATATTATTCGTGCCAAATTCTTTAATGTACTAGAAAAGATTGAAAAATTATATATTTTATTTCAATTACAAAAGAAAGCTCATAGACATCTGTAGAAATCAATTTTACCGTTTTCAAAAACTCTTGGCCAATTGTTTGGAAGAGTGGATCGGTTGGCTCCAAAGCGTATGGACTAGACAAATTTGAATAGCATTATTTTAAAATAGATCCAAAAAATATATTTTTTAATTTTTTTTTTCTATAGCTTATAGTTAAAAAATTTTAATTAAGTATTCACCAGCAATATTCGTCCCCGAAGTCGTTCCATGATTTGACTTTGGTAATACTAGCATTGGGGAACAAGCGCACAAAGTCTCGGGGTACGTGACCAGCAAACGCGGGTAATACCGGTATAATACCAAGTTCCCTCATGCGATTTAAAATCTGGCGTTGCAAACCAATTGTGCGGTTATGCCATGCTTCGCTGAGTGGACCACCCCAGCCACGGAAGTTGCCCATTCTCGACCTACAAATGTGCAATGAGTCAGAAATTTTCAACGTCAGAAAGAAGTTGAGACAATAAAAAAAAAAAAAAAAAAGAATAGAAATGAGACGTTGATTGTGTATTTAGGAATAAAAAAAATTACAAGATATTACTGTATACCAGGGCAGAAATGCGGGACCAGCAAAATGTTGCTGAATCTCTCCCATGTTTAGATTAAACTTGAGGTATACCCTTTCCCAGATTGCCTCTTGGGCATGAAAGGCCAGAGCTAAGTTGATGCCATTCAACGCCATCCAGTCAAGGTTTCGCTCCCATTGCTCCCAGCCCCACCAGGCAGAGCTGTAGCCTACGGTGCACACGTTCTGATAGTACCGAAATCTGGAGGGAACAAATATTAATTTTACACGTTGAGTAGTTATAGATTTTTAGCGATTAAAACAAATTTAAAACTATCGGTATTTTTAATTTTATTTAAGATATATGATCTTATATTTTGAATATTTCAATTTTTCAGAAGTTTATTCCTATACGTAAATACATAAATTTGGGTTAAATTGATTTCAATCTAATTTACATAATTTTACTATATCAAACATCGATCGATTGTATCTGTAACTGCTATTTCACTGAATGTCTGATAATTTTATGATTTTATCAAATGTATTGTGCGTGTACGATTAGATTCGATCAAAACCAAAATGAAGTATATTTCTGTTTGATTAAAAAATTAGCATGAATAGGTTTTTAAGTATAAAAACTAAAAAATATTATTATGCAAAATAATTTATCTAGAAAAATCAGAAATTGTTAAAAAAAACTTGAGATTTAGAAAATTAAAAATCAAGAAATTAATTAAAATTATTTATTAAAGAAATTGAAAATTGTAGGGCAATATAAGCTTTATAGGCACTTACCGATCATTCGAGGTAACGATTTCATCGACATCGGGTAAAACACTTGGAAGCTTAAGCTGTGAACCTTCCCAGGATATATGGCACTGGCAGTAAGATTTTAAGTAATACTGTAAGCCCCAAGCAACCGCGACACCAGAAGTTCCAGTTATTTCAATTTTGTCGGTAGCAACTTTCTTCAACTGTTAAATTTTAAAAATAATAAGATACACTGTAGATTTTTAGATAATTGAACGTTGAATAATTGTTTTGTGTTAGCTATAAAAATTTAATGTGCTCTATTACCTTAAATGTGTCTTTTCCTTTAGGTCCAATATCCGCGTCGATTTTCACTTTAAAATAAGAGGCATCCTTTCCTAACACTCTTATAATTAGATTTTCAGCAGCAGTGGCTTGAGTATCCGCTGGAGTCCGAAGATGCAAGTGTCCTAAAGTATTTTGGAAGCCTAGCAATAAAGCTCAGTTAAAAAAAAATATTCCTATTTTATAAAGTCAGTTTAGCATCAATATTAATTGTTCAATCCTTAATCCTAATACTTACGGTCTTCTGCGTCCCTAATACTCTCAAATCCTACAGCGTCCTGCACTAGTAGCTTAATAATAAAAAGTAAGCAAATCCATGCTGTAGCACTAGTCCTTCTCGTAATTTTTAGTGACATTTCTGCGACAGCGCCGATAGCGCACTGACACGATGCTGTCTTAGTTGGATTGCTTTCTCGAGCGTCGATTTGATATATCTTATCAAAATTCCTTTCAGGGCGCATTAAGCGCGCCCATTCAAGCGCTGGAGTGATGTCATTGTGGGTTACAGGAGGGAACGGAGAAATGTCATGGGCTGACTGGCCTGCTGTGAGAGTAATATGGAGATAGTAGTAGTTTTGTTGTTTTGTTGATGACTAGTTTTTGTGATATTTTTTTTTCTAGAGATGCATGGAAAGAATTTGCATATGATTTTTAAATGGAGCATGTTTATTCTCACGTTTTTGATAATCAGGCTGTTGATAATCAGCCTGATTGCATATTTCAAATAAAGATAAGCGATAGTTTTTGTTATTATTTTGCAGAGTTATTTGTTCTTAACGAATACATTATATAATATAATTCAATCAGTTTATAATACAGTAAAATTGTTGTATAATAATATATCTTTTAAATCATTTTTAAAAAAGATTTAAAACGATTACAATCTACTCCGTTTTGACGTCATCAATAAAATTTAATAAATATAACACGCATTTTTAAATTATAAAGATCACATTTTGCTTTCTAACATATTTTATTTATAAATATCTCAAAGTAGATTTAATGATAAAAAGTACTGTTACACACTTTTTAGTTTTCATTTTTTAAACTAATTATAGAAATAGAATAGAAAATTTTTAATTTTAGGCATTTTAAATTTATATAAAAATTTCAATAAAAATATCCAAAGTTAATAAAACATTATTAACTTAATATATAAATGATACATTAATAACCTATCAAAAATATAACACACTTTAGATAAATGTTTAATTGCTTAATAATTAACAAAAATTGATACTTTACTTATAACTTAAAAGAAGCCGCTACCTCACTAATACCGGGAAGATTTTATTATTTTCAATATACACTTATTAGTCCACATATTATAATTATTATATATAAAAGGAACCCTTTTGTTCAATATATCGACGTTATTTTCTTCTACTCAACTAGTTCATGTCCTGATATTTTTTAAAATTAAGTATAAAGTAAATGAAAAAATAAGTATCCATAATCGTTAGTAATAAAGACTTTAAATCATCTTAAAAAATGCTGCCTTAAGTATATTATTGCCTCAAAATTAAAATTATTTTTAAATCTATATTATTAACTGAATTTTCAAGTCACGAGATGATAAAATCTTTGTTTCTTATTGACTTACTTTTTAGTAGTAAACTAGTTATAAAGGCATATTTTGTCGAGAATAAGTTTATTGCAACATTTGTTCTTCAATGAATTGATAAAAAATTATAGACAATGAAGACTTTTCCCTTTGCAGTCTTAGAAAGCTTGAATGGATTCCTGGCTTCATATAAAAACCAAATAAATCACATTTTTTCAACATTGAATATACACCACTTTTGAGAAGCTTCGGGGCTCCTGTTTCATATACAATTTATAAACTTTCCAGAAAGCGGGTATTTCATAGAGATATCACATCGACTCTCAGCGAATAAGTCCATTTTTCCATAATTGCTTTCCAACTTTACGAATAAGTAGACTACAAGTCGATTATTCGTATATAAGTGACTTGTAGTCTACTTAGTCTACTTATTCGTATAAGTGATTCGTAGTCTACTTAGTCTACTTATACAAGGATAAGTAGACTAAGAATAAGTCCACTATAATCTAAATAAATAAATTTTTAATTGCTTTTATTTATCTAGATTTAACTTCTTTTCTATTAAACTTGGTGTGTGTGTGTGTGTGTGTGTGTGTGTGTGTGTGTGTGTGTGTGTGTGTGTGTGTGTGTGTGTGTGTGTGTGTGTGTGTGTGTGTGTGTGTGTG